>VZTA01000023.1:32561-89388 GCA_013398855.1 Mohoua ochrocephala | reverse complement strand
GGCTGGGCCGGGCCGGGCTGGGCAGGCCCGGCGGCCCTGGGGCAGCAGGGCGGTGCTGGCGCCTCTGGGCCCAGAGCCAAGCAGGAGCTTTCTCAAGGCTGCCTCCGCCAGCGCAGCCTCTCCACCCTTCCCGGGGCTGGGTCCCCGCGGAGGAGCTGCGGGCGGGTCAGCGCCAGCTCCCGCCACCCATCGCCCCTGCGCCACTCTCCCTGCCCCAACCCCGCGCTGCTTTGGCTTCTCCCGTGTGCCAGGTGCCGCCCAAGGCGGGTGACAGCTAAACAGGAATTNTCTCTTCTCGATCCCTTCTTTAAATCATCCGTGTGTTTCTGGGGGAGGGCAAAAAAAATCACCGAAAGAGGCGGCACCCTGCCCCCTTCCACTCTGCGAGGGCTGCGTGGCACCTCCCCGGCGTTGTTCCCTGGGGGATGCTGCTCCTGGGGTCAGCTCGGCTTCCCCGCTCCCAGGCGTGGCTCAGGACTGCGGAAAGTTGAGCCTGTTGAGGAGAAAAAGCCTGAAAAGGTAGACGTCTAGCTCAGCAGGTGGAGGAGCCTCGCCCAGGTACAGGGAGGTCTGGAAGAGTCGGGTCCCTGCAAAGTTTTCATCCTCAGAAAGTTTTTACTTGATCAGGACTACAGAGAAAAAANAAAAAAAGAAAGAAAGAAAAATAAGGCTCCTGACTCATTCTCTTCCCAAGACTGCCCTAGCCCAGGGCATTTTCCCTGCCTTGGGAAGTGTTGCAAAATTTGAGCTTGCCCTGAAGGTATCTCTCACTAATTACTGGATATCCTGGTTTTGTGTAAGGACATAGGCAGAACCTTCCCACAGCTTCTTCTTTACCGCATGGGAAAAAAAACTCGAAACGCTGATTTCTGTTTCAGCATCCCCAGCAGACTGCTGTGAAGGGCTGATTGCACACTTGAGGGGATCTTTTTCTGGAGTCATCCTCCCCAGCTCTGGGGCATCGCTCACCAACAGTTTCTAAGAAGTGTGGAATTTCAAAGGCAAAAACAAGCTTACTTTTAATATCTGCCCTCTGTACCTGAAGTTTGGGTCACTTTCAATTTTTTTTTTCCCCTGTAATAAAGAAGGCTAAAGCTTTCAAATTAGAAGCAAAGGCTGAGAGCTGTGTGAGATGAGGCCTCTTTGAGTTCGCACCACCCGCCAGCTGGTCTGCAAAGGGCTAAGGAATGGGCTGGTGAAAGGCAGGGTGCAGAAAATTACAGCCCTGGCCCTGACAAGAGGTAGCACAAGCCTGATTACCACCTCAGCTTGACGCAAGGCAGATGCTCACACGGGCTGTGAGCCTCCAGCTGTGGTTTAGTCACATCAGGAGGGGAATACTGCTTCAGCTATGAGGTGTTGAGCAGCCCACGCTGTAGCTACACATCTCCTGCTATGTCTAATGTAGCTACACATCTCCTGCTATGTCTAATGTAGCTACACATCTTGTGCTTATTCCGGCCCCTTCTTTCAGCGTCAGGCCACTGACTCCCAGGGAAAGTGTGTGGCCCCCATCTCGCATCCCACAGTAGCTCAGTTCTCTGCTGGTGATGGTCCTTGCCACTCCTTCAAAGAGAGATGAGGTGATAAGAGAGGGGTTTTCCAAATTTTAAGAGACACGAAGTTAAAAACGAAAATTGCATTGAGCAGGAAGTAACAATACAAGGATTGTATTGTATTCCTCAGTAAGTCTGCCTCATTAAATACACAGCCTGCCTACATATACTCACCTGCTTTGTTTCTAGAAAGGTCCTTTTCTGTCTTTTCTCTACAAGAAAGCCTCTGCGTGTAAATGTATCACTGAAGCTCCTGAAGAGAGGAGCGAGCTCTGCTTTCGATCCTCTGTATGCATTCTCCTTTTCCTACCCTTCCTGAGACTTCCCGCTGATCAGCTCTTCAAGGGAGTCTTTATTCTCTGCCCAATTTTGCACAAAGGTATCAAAGGATTTTAACACATTAAAACTTGAAACCTCTTAAAGAAAGAAGATAATTTATCTCCTTCCTCCCTCTCTCCTTGTTGCTGGAGTTTCACACCTGGGAGCTGTTATAACTCAGTCTTCATAAAGCAGAGTATTTCTTTTTAAAAGTTACTCGGCCATCCTTATACACACAGAGTACATGTATATTCACACATAATTGCTTGAAAAAAATACTTCCATCCTCCCTTCCAGCTTCTAAGAACAGAAATAAGAAACACCTTAAAATAACTGTAAATAACAAACCCCGTCATGCTAAACACTTCAAAGTGGAAGAGCAAATATCTCAAGAAGCTTGGGGAGCTACACGTAATTATGAATTAGCTCTCAAAAACAGATACAGATGATCTGTCAGATAATTTTTCATTTCAAATAGATTTAAAAACACTATTCCCTGTGATCTGGTAGAGACAGTAGCTGCTCACTGATAACTGCAGAGCAGTTACCAAGCACAGCCTGTGGAGCGGGAGCATGGCATGCTGACCTGCTGACATGGACTTTTTGCCTGAGCAGTACCTATGCAGAAGACCCCCCACCTTTGCTCCCTCCCACCAGGGCACAGCCCCCGGGGAGGAAGTCTTTCAGTGGCATTACAAATGGGCAGAACGCCGGTGAAACACCTACTGGTCACCCTCTGGGGCCTCAGGATGGGTCCTCACACCACTCAGTGTCCACCTGAGTCACACAAAACAGGCTCTGAACCCTTTGCCACTTCTGAGACAGACACAGGCTGACAATCAGACACATGGAAGGGCTGTGGGACTATGAGATGGGGTTGGGGAAGAGAATGGATGACCATCTCTGATAGGGTGTCCAGCAGGAACTTGGGATGGCTCTGCCAGGGAAACATCCTTTGGAAGATGCGAGGTACCCACTGCTGTAAGGATCTGGTAGTAAACCTTTGACTGAAGTTGGACTTAATGGTGGAAGTCTTGGCCACCAGGAAACACCAACATCCTGCAAGGAGCTTCCCAGCACAGAAAGCAGTAGCCTCAGGGCTGTGGGCTGACCTGTACCACCATCTCCTTCCACTCCAGAATAACCATTCAAGCCCAGGATGAAAACCCTCCTATCCCTCCCTCCTTCACAGCAAAAACCCTTTCAAAACCAGGCTCCCCGGAGGGAAACTGTGAAGCAGGGGATCACGAGGAGAGACTGGGTAGCAAAGTCACCAGCTAACATGCCAGAATAGCTACAGAGATCAGGCAAGGAGTGGCCAGCTCATGCCTGTAATAGAAGAGGGAAGAAGAGGCCGTAGGAACAAGGACTGATATATCTGAAAGGAAAAGATGTTTATTGCTTATTCCTTCAGTGTTACAAAGCCAAATGGGGTGCTTGTCTAGGTTACAGAAGGCCTGCACCAAGTGAAGCACTGGCACTGTGGCCTGCAGACAAGCAGCCTTTGTATCCAGTGAGGGTGGGACAAGCCACGGGCACGTGGTAATGAGCCCAGAACCCAAAGTGGCGAAACAGACTGGTCTGGTGTGCTGTGCTCTTCGGTCTTGGTACTCAGCTTTGCACCCCTCAAAGGAGTAAAGCCTTCACTACGGATTGCAGTTATTTCCAGAGCTACAGCCGTGGGACCTGGGGTAACGACGGCTGCATCCGGCTTTCAGAGCACGCGTAGACATCGTGTGCTACGTGCAGAGGGAAGAGTGTGCAGCGCTTGGCCTCAGAAACCCAGCAGCCCTCATTTGAAAAGCTGCTGGGAACAAGCCCGTTTCACCGAGTCCAATCACTTGGACTGTCTGCCCCTTCAGGACATCCTCACTTGCTTTAGTCTTTCTCTCTTCACCCCAGTGATTACAAATGAAGAGGAAAGCAAAGAACAGAGCAAAGAGATGAACCTGGAGAACAGCTGACAGCACTTTTGCTCAGCACAGTGCACTCACATGGCAGGACACAGGTGCCTACAAAGAGAGGGGGCCTAGAACAACTTGATGCAAACAGTAGCCTCAAGCTACTCGTGTCAAAGTGTCCAAGAGAGTGCAATGGCTTTGAGGAATCATCCAGCGATGTCTCATGGTCCCCTGCTACCTTCCTCATTAAACCTCGAACAAAGCTGCAGGGTGTGTTAGTGCACTCCAGCTAGGCTTTCCCAGGGGGAGGAGGGAAAAGCTGGAGTCAAAGACAGTGCAAAGGGCTGCATTCAGTGCTAAGGCTTGAAAATGGCAGTGAAAGGAAAAAGCAGCAGTTGGGGGAGAAACAGTACAGGCCCCCTTTTGTCACCAAGTAACACACAAAATTTGGCACAGAATGCTGCTGAGATAGTAGTGAAGAGCGAGCAACAGCAGCTTTCCCTCCCCAAGTGTATATATCCTTTTCTCTAAAGGCTGAGCACTTCAGTGGCAGGGAGAGTTGCCCAGCCAGCTCAGTGCAGCAGAAGCAGCCACTAGGGTAGCAGGCCAGCTGGAAAGCAGGAAGTGCCTGGAGCAAGCTTTGGAGCCCTCCCAGCACTGGTGGCACAGACACTTCCCCTAGGTTCCCAAGCTTGAATATGAGCATACCGAAAACTAAAAGGCGAGGGAGCATGATAGCAGGTTTTGTCCTCATCACCTTGTGACTGGGACTTTAGTCTTCCCAAAAAGGGCAGGAAGAGTGGGGAAAAGCATGGAAATGAACCCCTGGTGATCCCTCCTTTAACTCCTGATGTGGCTGAGCAAAGCCTAGGTATGTCCTCAATGCCACTTTAGAGGACACTTTTCTCAGAAGCAAAGCTGAGCTCAAATGGGAAGCAGGATGAACCCTTGGCAGGGAGACAACTATTTTCAGTTTTTGCACCAAGGACAAAGCTGTCCCCGTCTGAAATTAGGCCTAAAGACCTGCTGAAAAACCTTTTTGAAACATCTGCTACTCCTTACAGTGTAAAATTTTTGAATTTGGGGGGTCTTTTTGGGTGTGGACATGACAGGGGAAGAGGCAGCACACAGGGAGAATCTACTGGTGAGAGACAACTTGCTCTGACAGCAATAAAACCATGTGATCTGCATCACAGGCAGGCCATAAAAACACCCGAATCATCCATCATCCTTTAGATACATCTATTTATCAATTATTTTCTCCAACTTATTTCACTTTGTTATTGCACTGATTGAAAGAAGCGCAAGAGGCAGGCCAACATGCAGATGCTCTTTGTGGTTCTCCAGCCTGCACTTAATTAATTGTGAGTTGCTTTAAAAATAATTTAGGACAGTGCTTCCACAGCACATTGCTGAAGCCTGACACAGGTCATGCTTTCGCTTCCCAGAACACGTGCAAAGCTCTCACCTCTGCCCAGCTGCTAACAAAAACCCCACAACCCAGTCTCTGTGCTGACTGAGAGGAGGAAATCACACACGAGAGGTTGCTGCTTCTCCCTGCCCACCCCTCCCCTTTCAAGCAATGCTTTGCTCTGTCACCTACTTGTGTTTGAACCGTTTCAAACAGAGATGTTCTTGGCTAACACGTCACGTGAGGAAAGCGTGCCAGCTCCTGCGATGGGCAGACAGCTGGGGCTCGCTCGCGCAGTCACACCGTCAGTCACGGTGCCGACAGCCTCAGATGCTGCACCTCTCACGCAGGGAAACAAAGTCACCCGTTTATTATTTTTAATAAAATAATTGCTTTAATGCAGTATTTAAAATAATTTTTAACATCTGATCAATAAGATACAGTACACAAATATGGAAAATGCTGCACTTTACATAAAAAGTAAAGCTAAGCATTTAATTATACAAAACAATTTTGCCCGATGCCATCAATATCTTGCAAACTACAGTTCAGTCAAAGTACTGCTTTTCTTTTTTATATATATATGCTATATATACATATATAAATAATTTACAGCATTCATTTACTATATTTGTTTACTACTGTTCCAACAAAAACCAACATAAACTGATTCACAACTTAGTGAATTCGGTAACCACCTGCAGTGGTTCTGACAGTGGAGGGTGTGTGAATAGTTGCTTCAAGTTTTGAAGCAGCATGCCAAGTAACCATGGGAAGCTTGTTCTTTCAAAGAAAAAAACTTCAGCAGGAAGCCATTCAACAGTTGGTTAGAGCATGGTGCTGATAATGTTCTGTGTTTGATCCCTGTGCAGGCCGTTCACTTAAGAGTTGGACTTGACGATCCTTGGGGGGGTCCCTTCCAACTCAGGAGATTCTGGGATTCCGTGAATGCGGTCAGCGCCTTTCCCACCGGTCCTGGGAAGCAGCCACGCTATACAGTGCTGTGTCATGGAAGGCAACGTGTTTGGAGGCTGGGGAGAAGGGTGACCCACAGGGTTTTCCTTCCACCACAGAGCAGTCTTTACCAGCAAGTAGGCAATCTCTGAATCTGTTCTAACAGTCTTCATAATCCAGAGTCCTCCTCCTCACTGAATGGAAACAAAGCAACCGTCTAAATACTTTCTGTCTGAGGAGTTTCCCTGTTACACCACATTAAAGTATTAAATCAATATTCTAAAACAGTGAATCCTGTGCTTTGCAAACACTGCTCCTCTCCAAGGAGAGGCTTCGGCTCCAGAGTTTCAATGCATCTCAACTTTTCCCTTTTTTGTAGTCAGAACAGGTTGTTGCTGTTAATATCTTTCCACATTTATGTTCAAGTTCAATGCTATTTTTTGTATCCACAGAAAGATAAACTGTTTCTTCTGTTTACCCTCCCTTTTTAGGATCTTTCACTCCCTGTATTTTTAGTAACTCCAAATTTTCCATGAACATCCAAGGATGCCCTAACTGCACTGTGTGATGTACTTCAACCACAAGAACGACTGATTTGTCCTCCTTCCCCCAGTCACTTTCTCAGAGGAAAGGCTGAGGGCAATTGAGGCAAAGTGTGGGGTAGAAAGGACCCCTTATTCCTTTTGCTTGCTACTTTGATCTCCACAAATGAGCATCCAGCAGTAATCCTAAACCCAGAAAGTCTAAGATGTGGAGTCAGACAGGCAATACATTAACAGGTTTACTGACTGCTGGTTCGTAATTAAATACAGTTGCCATGCTATGCTGTGCCATTATAGTGATGCTTGTTTTCCTAAATAAGGTTGAATTGGAAGGTGGCACTACACATAGAACAGATGTTGCAGACTCTGGAGTACTGAAGGAAGCGACATACATAAACCAGGGACACTTACCAAGCCCTCAGAGCTTGTGAGACAGTTAAATGGAAGCAGGTAGGTGCTTATGTGTGCAGCTCAGTGTTTTCACTGGTTTACAGACTGATTTAAGCCAAATATTATTAAAAACTTTACAGGTGCTAAGTTAGGTATTTAATAAAAATTTTTATCTGTAAACAAGAGTTATCCTTACAACGGATCATTTTCCAGAAACTGGAATTTCAAGACAGTGCAACAATGCTTCAGTGTTTTCTTTGGCAGTAGACAGCAAGGTGAAATGCAAGATTCAAATCACTTCAGAAGAGCACGGTACAAGTGTAGAGAATGCTTCAACTCCCTCTCTTGTTCCATGCAGAATATCAAGTCCCTGAGACAGACACGGGTTACTCTTGGACAGAGCATCTGCTTCGTAAGGCTAAAACCTGATGATCCAGGAGCGATTCCATTGCCATTCAAACCCTAAATGGGGGAGAGAGGAAGAAAAAAAACCCATCAGAAACATTAGAATTTCACGTAAACACAAGTTTTAATGGAACTGGTTGGATTATACTGCCTACTTGTATAAAACTAGCCCACTGATGTTCAGCTTTCCATGTTGAAAACCAGCAATCCAAAAATCCTTGCACATTAGATACTGAAAAAGACAAAGCAAGCACTTGCCAGCTGATGGTTTGTTTCAGCCAAAGCGACCACAAAGTTCCTTCTTTCTTTAAAATTATATTAATATGGTGTCCTGGTTTGAGGCAAATTTTCAGAGGAAGGCTCTGGGAGGAACGTCCCCTCCACAGAAGGCAGGGTACAGCCACCCCTCCCCCATCAGGGTCGGGAAAAAATTCCTCGAAGGAAAGTGAAAGGAGGGAAAAAACCTATTTATTTAACAAACACACGGGAAAAGAATAATGCTAAATAATAAAACCTCTCGCTGTGGAGAGAAAACCTGGGAAGTTTTGAGAGTCCTTTCTGTGGGTGTGGGCTCTCTCTCTCTCCTCTTCGGAGCTGGGTCGGCTCGGGCCCCTCCGGGCCGAGGTGTGAGGGCTCCCAGTGAGGTTCTGATGTTCTGGTGCTCTGAACAGCCCAGAAGAGAAGAAGGAAAAAATCCAAAGTCCCAGGGGAACAAAGGAGTTGAACTCTCCATCTCTCTCCTCCGAGAAAAGGAGCCCAGAGCCGGGGAAAGCAGGGAAGGTGCCTCTGCTCTGCAGCAGCAGGAACACAGGGGAGTGAATGCCCTTGGAGCAAAACTGTTTTGAAAAGTTCGTCTGGCTTTTTTTCTTTCTCTTGCACCCAATTTTAAAGACACAGAAAGACCCAGGAATCATGGCTGGGCATAGAGCAGGCGATAGGGGATACCCAGCATCAAGTCAGCCCAGGACACATGGTAAGATAAATAAGTGCCATTTCACTGACGTCTGCTAAACGGAGTTGCACTGAGAAAAGCCATCTATGAAGAAGGTACTAGCACAGTACCTATGCAGAGCCCCAGGTCGTGCACAGCTCTTACTACCGCTTGCTCCAGAGGTTTCCATCTCTTCATGAGGAAAACCATCGCTGTGAGTGCGCCCTAGCTTTGGAACATGGCCAGGAGAAACTCTCATCCCGGCCATCATCTGTGCTCTGTCCTTTAAGGGAGCAACAAATACTCAGCGAACGCATCCAGATACTCAGAACACTGTATCTGAGCCCATCCATCTCAGTCAGCTGCCTTGCTTGGTTATGAAAATACAATTGGTACGAGATGATGATGTTCAGTAGTTTTATATTCACGCTACTGGAACGAGCAACCCCCATGCTTTCCAAAATGCCCCAAGATTTATTATTAGGGGTGGGGAAGAGGAAGATTACCATGAGCTGCACAATAGACTGGCTACTTATCTTGGAGCCAATCTGTGCTGCACAGCCAGTCTCTTATCACTACTGGAGGGTTCTTGGTAATGAATGTAATTTGTACAAATACGAGTGCTCAGTCTCTGTAACTTCAGCAAGGCAATGCCTGCCAGCATCAACACCACGTGGAGATGGTGTTGCTTGGATGCAGTGTTAACTGTATCAATTCTTACCCTAACACTCTCTGCAAGACTTCAGCAAAATGACTTTGCCCACTTTGCTTAGAGAAATCTGTTTAAACCCTCCGTTTATTAGAAATGAATACCAGTGCCGGACTACACAGAGCAGTGAATGCTACTGTTGTTAGGGTGGAAGCATTGAAATTTATTAAAAATATAAAGAGATTCACCAGAGAGCACACGCTAGCCCCAGAAAACCCAGGGCACATTGCAGAAATGGAAGCTGTATTTTTTACAAGCAGCACGCAGGGTATTCAGCACCATTTCATTTGCTTTACAGTCAATACTATTAAACACTATGAAATGCCATCATTTGAAACTTTCAGTTTGTTAAATGGCTCGGAACAAATGCGTGCGTGGGGAAGACTGCTGGCCACATTGCACAGAGGGCACTGCTGTCCTGGTAAGACACAAAAGGGTCACAGTTCAAGTTTGTCATATGACAACCCTGAAGGATCCAGGGAAAAGATAGCTCTGCAATGCAGCTGCCAGCACGGGTTGAAAAGGAGGTCAGTCCAACAGGATGCAGCAGAAGGCCCAAGGCAATGTTATAAATGAAACAAACCCCAAGGGTTTTCAGTAACCCAACAGCAATGTCCTTTATAATTCAAAGAACTTTACCGAGGTGAAAGTATTTTCTCTCTAAATAAGTCATTAGACTAGAAGTCTTACCTTTAAAAAGACACCAAACAAAGCCACCTCAATCCTGTTCACTCTTACAAAAAGGAGACAGACGGCACAAATCCCCCAGCCCGCTTTGGGAGCTGCTGTAGCTGCAAGATGCTACAACAGGGCAGAAGCACCAAGCTGCCTGCGTCTGAGACAGAGTCATGCATTTGTTTATTCTTAAATTCTTACCCATCACGCCCAGTGCAGAGACATAAAGCGATACTATGCTGTAATACCACATGCAAAGCCAAAGCTGATCCTGGGCCCTTGTTTGCTAGGACAGCCAGCTCACAGTTCTGAGTTTCCCACAGCATCACTCTGCCTTATCAAAGCGACCCAGTACAGCATTTCGGGGGCCAGGAGCTCTCTGACAACCAACAGCTGCTACCACAAGTTAAAAGAAAGGGTCCTTCTCTCAAAGTACACGATGGTTTAAAATTAAAGAAGCCAACAGACAGCCTAGGCCAGTTCAGTCCAGATAAGGGACCATGTTGGGGAACCCATGTTTAAGTAAATTTATACAGCGCTGAGCACTATCTCCTTTTAGCTACTGTCTTCCACAGTTGTATTGAAACACTGTTTATCCATGGTTTTGTGTTGGAATTTGGACCAAGCAGTGGTCCAAGATCTGCACATCCCAAAGAATCATCACAAATGCCTCTGGCAATGTCCAAGATTTTACTTAAGAAATGCCCAACTCTGAGCTCTCAAGTTGACCCAAGGGACACTTGAGGGGAGGATCCTCTGCTGCTCCACTTGAGCAAATTCCTGTTGGGCAGAAGGTCGACCTTGTCTGGCCCTAGGCAACAGTCAATAATCCTCTCCCTTAGATCTCACGTACCCCTTCCTCAAAAGCACAAAGCTTTCGAGACCTGACAAACACCAGCCCACTCCTTGCTCCCAGACCTCTCTGTTGTGTTCCTCCCATTCGGGCAGCAACCACTTGTGTCTTGCTGTTTTGGGGGATTCTTCACTGCTACTCTTCAGCACACCCCAGACAGCTTTGTCTATTTTGAGGGGAGTGAAAAGTGCTGCTTTTCAACCAGGTCACAGACAAGTAGTACGAAGATAAGCAATAGAAAATGCATCCCTGTAGAATCAATCCTAGCAAAGGGTACTGCAACCAGCCTGCATCCCCCTTCTGCAACATCTAATTATTAGTGCTCTAACTGGCAACTTCTTTTTTAACTCTCTCTTTTTTTCTGTTACCCTGAAGTTCCTGCCTTTCACTGAACCCTCACCACGCTGCCTTCCTTCCAAAAGGGAAATGGCACAGTGACATGCAGCCCAGGAGGGCCGACTACCAGTGTAGGTTCTACCACTCAGCCTGGGGATCACAGCTGGCAGACCCTGTTTGTAAGCCAGGTAAGGCACTGCTGCAGTGTAACTCTGCACCGCCCTTCCCAGTACTGAGACCACCAGCTGGCTTAAAATCAGCCCCAGGAGGTCACAACAGCAGCAGTCCTGCTTTTGAACTGTCCTCAGAATCGAGCCAAATCAGCAACTGTTCCACAGCAGCACAGTGTCACCCTTAGAGCCTCTTATACACACCTGACAGATGTCAACTACACTCACTGATCTTGGCAGCAGAACACATTGTGGAGATCCTGCTGTAGTCCCAAGCTGGTGAGCAGCCAGTTTTGTTCAGAGGTTGCTCTGGAAACCTTTTTTAAGATCTCTAGAGCTCTCTCCAGTGGCTGGATGGAGAATTAAATCCCAACTCTCTGAAAAGGCAAGAGTGAAGCTAATACAGAGCCACCATTACCACCCTGCTTCTAGTCTGCAAGGTTATCTGGAGCATGGCATCTGCAAGTTTGGATCATGGATACTGACAAGGATTTCAGAACTTCCCAGAGCTATTCTACAGGCTCTGACACAAAGCTCAGAGAGGTCTGCAGACACCTTTCTCCCCACCAAGATCTGGTCAGGTTCAGTGAGCTGTTCCTGGTGGAGTCCATGCTCCCTTCCCAAATTCAATGACTTCACACCAACCAAAATTCAAAATTTTAAACTCTTGTGAGGAAGGCACTTTAAGGGAGAAAAGTGTTCAGTCAAATGTTAAAAAGTCAAGCCAAGAGTTCTCATTTCAATTTTTGGTGTGGCATAAACATAGCACAGTCCCAGAGCCAAGATCCCAAGAGAGTGAACTGTTGCTGCAGCTCTGCTGCACGTTGTAAAAATACCACCAGCAGAAGGAAGCAAAGTCATGAGACACTTTTGAATGACACTGAAAAATGATGGCTGTGTGCAGCAGAGACGTAGCTGAAAGGTGGTAAGAGCACCTCATGAATTGAAGCAAAACCGTTCAGGTTCAACCCCCATCTCTGTCACGTGTGGTCACACTGAGGTCAATGACACCTAGGGTATGCTGCACTCGGTTTCCCAGCTGTAAAACAGAACACAGTCCTGTCTCATAGGAGGAAACAAGGGTTAAAAAACCATTAACACATTGTTTTCAATGAGTCTCCCCCAGCAGCCAGGGGGAAAGGAACAGACCCTGTCAAAGTGGTAACATTTCTGCTCATACAAACGAGTACCTAATCTGGGCCAGAGAAAACAAAGTGGAAGAAGTTGATAATAGTTTGGTGACAAGCCAGCCTACTGATGCTGCCTATTCTAACAAACCTCGGTCCGACAGAAATACTCCCACATTTACAACACTGAAATATTACATCATTCAATATTTACATGATTCTTTTTAAAAAATTAAGTTGGTTGTGTTAGGTTGGGGTCTGGGGATTTTATTTTATTTTTTAACCTTACAGACCATTAGGGTAGCTGAAGCCAATGGCTGAAAGACTCAGATCTCCATATCCAGGCTGCTTCTTGTGCAGCTGGAAACAAATGTGTATTTATGATGTTATCTGCAGCCTACAAAAAAAGCCTCACGAAGCTGTCAGATCTATATAATAGAAAACTCCATTCAACTACTACACATTTTTCTTCAGATTTCATTGCAACATTCCTACAAGTCCTTTCAAATGTAGGCAACAACATGTTTTACATATTGAAACAAATTACTGTGAATGCAATGTCAGTTTATTCACTATTATGCCCAAGATTCATGTACGCATGTCACTTCGTGTGGGTACATCAGATGCTTAATCTGTACCTGGAGGTAATGAATACTATACAAATATGTCATGTTAGTTAATAGACAATTATTAAGCTGAAATTTTCTGGCTCTTTGCCACAGCATTTTAAGCAATGTATTGTCAACTAAATTATAAATCTCTTGACCCTTCACATGTCATCAACATTTGTGCGTTACCAATATGTTCAGCCTAAAGCTACAATGCAATTAGTCATTTAAATTGCAGATATCTTTCACGTATAAGGAGAATTAAGTTTGTCTCTAGCGCAGAGAAGGCACGATATAGGCCAATGAACTGTATTTCTGAAGTGTGTGAATGGCAGTTGAGAATATTTTTGCCTATTTACATGGGGAAAAAATTCAGATCAAGTGTATGGCCTAGACTGACAGGAGCCAGGAAATTCAGCACAGAAACTGAAACTCTCTAGCTGACAGAGCTGTGCTTAGCTAGGTCTTGAAACAGATAACTAAGATGCTGAAGACATTTTATAATTGCAGTAACTTTTAGCTCCCTTCTTCCCCCAAGGTATGACCATGTCATAGGCACTTCAGTTGTCCAAGAGCTTAAATAAGAACCAGAAATTGAAATCAAGAGTATGCATACATTAAGCATATGCAAAGTAGAAAAAGCCTCACCCTCCAGTATCACTTTAGACCTGTGGGCTGGGGGAAGGGGTGACAGAGACAGAAAGAGACACAGAGAAAGTGAGGGAAGCTGCTGAAGTGTAGAAACAGACTGCGTAGCCTGGTTAGGAACACCTACTTACATGTAAGTAGTCCAATTTGAAGTGATTGCTTTTAAATTAATTTTATGCAGCTTCTAAGAAAATACTTTAGCAGACTATCATGTACCAATGCCAAAGAGCAGGCAGTGGCTTCACTGCACAGGGAGCAGCAAACCTAACATTTGCTACAGAGCCAATTCATGCCTCTAAACTCACGCCTAGACACAGTCGTGCCCTGAACACCAATACTGAAGCTGATGAATTATGCTAGTGTGTTCCCTCATCAGGAGAGCTTGTGGCCAAAAAGGTGGCAGCAGCTTCTACAGTTACCATTTTTAAGAGCATAAACTTATATATTCCTTAACTACACACAACCCTTCTGGAAATGCAAAAAAAAAAAAAAAAAAAGCCATTTGATTGTCACACATCAGAAAAAACAAATCGTGTCTCTTCCCCAGCCACTCGGAAGAGTTGGGTTTACTTCCATTCTGCAGAAAGGACTTGTTGCTCAAAGGCTCAGCTCTTCCTTGGTCAACCTAAAGAACATTTCCAAAGCTTAAATAAGCACCATGTACAGAATACATTTAATCAACATGCATACCAGCATCCCAAAGCTGTAAAGCAAGAAGGGTAAGTTTAAGTTCTGCTAACAATGATCAGATGTGGCAGACACAAGAGAAGACGACAAGCTCATTTCCTCCACCCACAGTCAATAATGGAAATGGAACAATGACCACTGTGGTAAACAAGGCATTTCTCCCATTTCTGCTTGCCAAACTTCTTTGCAGAAGGAGAACATAAGCTTATGTGTGGACTGCTGTATTAGATGTGCACAACCCTGGAAGTATCACATTATTTTAAGTATGTTGGCCAGGGCTAGGAGTCTGACAGAAAGGAATGGATGGCTCTGCACTGACCACAGCATTATCAGCTGCATGATTTACTTATGTAGCAACTACTTGCAGTAGCTGAAGTTTCCACAGACTGCATGAGACAAGACAAGACCCACACTTACTAACAGAGCAGCCAGCCTTGGCAGAGGACAGAACAGACACGAGCAGTGTCTGGAAGGAGGAATTTCCTTTGCCATTGGATCTGGCAAAAAGAAAGAAAAGGCACGAGATGTACACGCCTGAGTCAGTCAGTGGAACCAGCCTGGAAGAAAGCAAGTGAAGAACCCAGCACCAACAGCACTTCCGGGCAGGAGAGACTGCATCACTTCCAAGTACTTAATGTCTTATCATGGAGCCAGAAAATTAATGTTTGCAAGTAGTCTACCCCAAAAAATTACACGGAAATACAAGCATCCAACTAAGTTTCCCTGTACAAAGCAGAAGAAGGGCCCCACCACAGTATTCAGATGACGACCTTAAGTGTAACAGCCAGTCTTCTGAGTCTACTTTCAGAAACACCTGTCGACTATTTTTCTCCCTGTTGCATGATTCTGCACAAATACACAGCTCTCAGTTCAAGGCCAAAGATGATCTTGCACCCAAGACACCTCTGAATAGAAGGAAAGAAAGTTTAAGGACTCAGAACTGTAGTCTTCAAATTTCTAAGTTTCCAGTTACAGTGGGAATGAGACAAAGCTGTTTCCAAAATGGCTCTGTCAACAGAAAAGCAGTAAAACTTAATAAAAAAATATAAAAAATCCTTGAGTATTTATCAGCATCGAAAACATTATGGGGCATGTTACCAACCAATAAAAGCTATGAACCAGAACAAAGAATTGGGAAAATGAGTCTGTGGTTTCAAGTTTACTTTTTTCTTATTTGTTTTAGAAGTGTCCTCCCTTCCCAAGATGAGTTAGTTTTCAATTCTTTCTACCCTTTAATTCATTACTGTTTACCACATGCCCTCAAACTAGGGGAGGAGGAGAGGTGGGTAACAAATGCACAAACCCCAAGACAAACATAAATCAAATCCAAAGGCCTCTCCCCCTCATTGTATCCAAAAGTGTCCAGAGGGATAAGAATGAGAGAGATGAAGATATTGCCACCTCTGGATTACAAGTAGCACCAATTAACACATTTTCACAATAGAGGGATTTTCTTACCAGGGCTTTCTCAAATTACTCTTTCTGAACAAAACCATTCAAATGTTAAGTTGTAGTGAAGAGAACATTCAAAACTACCCAAATTAGGGTTTCCAACAAGAAAGGAAAAAGAATTCCCATTATACTGATGCCTTTTCTTTCTTTTTTTTCATTAGGCCTAGAGCATTAGCCTTATATTTTTCATTCCACGATCATCATGGATTCGTCCCTACTGCTATTTCAACTTTAGAGATACACAAGGAATCACGGCAAGATATAGTTTACTCTTTCTATATTGCTTTTAGGTCCAGATTAGTTGACAGGCACTCCTCTGGACAAGAGCCCCTTTCTGTACTCGTTACCCTACGAGGTGATGAGGCTGCTGGCAAGCAGGCTTCTGGCTGGGAAGCACATGCTTGTGCCACCACATGTTCTGGTTACCACATTAAAATGACCCGTAATAGGTCTGCTGGAAAGGCCAAGTAAAGAAAGCCCAATTTCAGGGACCAAAATAAGATGAATGTGCAGGAATCATGTGCTCGACTATCCCAGGAAAAAGACTTTCCAGAAGAGGTGCAAAGCCAGGTGCCAGGGGGTGGAGAAACAGAAAACCTGGAGCTGAAGAACCATCCCAGTGAAACACAGACACTTGTTCGTGGATAAGTTAGCCCACTGTGCTCCCTAAAATGCTGGTTTGAGCCCTTCACGTTTACTGCAGCAGCAGGCAGCAGCTCCAACCAACCCAGTCTGCTGGACTGAACTTTCCCAGTATCCATTACGTTTTGGTACTGAATAAAGAAAGGCAAATATGCGACAAATTTGCTTACAGAGTTTCACTTTTTTAATACATATTGTAACTGATTATTTCTTCCCCGTCTGCCCAAATATCTTAGGGCTTCAGTTTGCGTCAATAATTGCTTGAAACAATTCCTTTCCTTTAATTATTGCAGGAGGCAACCACAAAAAGAAGCTGTACAGAGCTAACATGGCCATAGGAGACACAAACATTGTACAAAGAACATTATCCAAAGAAAGTTGGAGTCTTAGTCAAAAATCTTAATCCAGTTAGCATCAGTGATTTCACACAATAATGTTAAATATCATTCATACTCAGGAACAACTTCTTCCATCATACCTGTCTACCAAGTTATTAGGCTTTAAAAAATAATAATAATAATAAAAGGTCACAGGAGTATTATGCACAGATTTACTCCTTGCCATTGCACAGTCTGGAAGTTCTGACATTTAAGATTATTTGAGAGTAAAGCTGTCTGTATTTTGTCTGTATTTGCAACTTGAAATGAGAAAGAACATCCTGCCTGTTTAAATTATTCTCAGACAGGTTGCCCAAAAAGATGATTTTTAAGATGCCCAAATGTGTATCAGCCTAAGGCCATATTGTACTTGCTTTCAGTTTCAAAGACCTCCTTTCATCTCTGAAGAATGGAATGTTGTTTACTGCTCAGGATGTTTTGCCATGTTATCATGAATGTATTACAAATGTTCTGCTTCTTGAACTAGAGAGTGTTTGTCAAAACCATTCTTTATTCTACATGAGAAGTCTTAAGCCTTTTATAAATCCTGCTCAGATATATTGGGACAGTTAAAACATTTAAATCTAAACATCCTTCTCAAGGATTGCTATCCTGCATAATTTCACAAAATAGAAAAAAAAAAAGGTCTGCAGAGAAATGCTTCCCGGTAGCGTGAAGCCTCAGTACTTGGCACTGGAAGGCGTGCTTGCATGCAAGAAACAAAAACAGTTCCACTGCCACAATCAGTTTCACCTACTGCCCTTAACAATTCAGTCTAATGTGGCAACCTGTGCTTAAAACACAGCAGGTAAATTCGTGACAGTGAAACACTGTCAAGGTTTACGGCCAGTTTCAGGCGTGTCACATCCCCGCTCCTTTCAAGTGGCAACGTAAATAATGGATCGCCAGCCTTCACCAGCAGCACTGCTATCTGTCTCGCTTGGGCATAATCTCATGAAGCTTTTAATAAAGCAGACATACCACAGATGATGAGAAATAACTGAAAAGTACTGAACAGGCAGACTTGTTAAATATTCAGAAACAAATCCGGCAATAATTACAGAAAACCACTACGAAGAACAGGAATAGTTACTCGATAGAAGCTTGGGGGAAGATGAGAAGAGGATGGGGAAAACTGTTCTTGTGCTAGACTGATTTTTTTCAAGTTTTTCCAGTGGTATTATAAAAAAAAAAAATAACCATACATTTAGCTTCATGTGAAAGTGCATTAAAAAACTTCAAAGAAGAGAAGAAAAGCTGCTCAAAAGCTGTGAATGCTGCTTTCTGCAGCTTGTTTAGAGACAGATTGCTTCCCTTCACTTGTGGTTAACAGGGAGTATTCCAAGACCTAATTCTCTATCCATGACAGGGAAAAAATAAATTAAAAATTCACTGAAACAAGTCTATCTCACCTGCTTAGCGAGGCCTCTTGTCACAGTCCAGATGCAGAAAAAAACTACAGGACAGAGGCCACCACTCAGTTACACTGCAAATAACTGAGGACAGACTCCGTTATGCAGAAATGACAGAGTATTTTCAACCCTACCATCTATTTAAGCTTCCCACACAACAAGGATGAAAAAGACTTCAGGTTCATCAGAAAGGACAACTTTACCACCACTGCCTCCACTCAGGAGTTACTTTTCAGGCTCCTGCTCATTGTGATTATGTCAGGCCAACCAGCCTTTCACTTGAGCAACATCGAGGCTTCATGATAAAGAGGGGCAAAACTGACAGTAACACTAATTTCTCCCATCTCCAGCAAAGATGATGACCTCTAACAGAAGCAGGCTGTCAGTCTCCTCAGAATGGACTTCTGCAGCCACAAAAGCTTCCCAGGTACCAGAAACAGCTACTCTCCAGCACATTAAGAGATCTGCTCAGAAAAGATTTGTTAAAAGCACCTTCAATATTCAGCATGAGCCAGAGAAGACGATCTGGCTCACTGCAGGAAGTGAATGGTCTAGCTTGACTGATTTATTTACTGCTTTTTGGGAGAACCTAGCCAAGGTGAATTCACAGATATTTGAGAAGAGTCCCTATGCATTGTGCACGGATAAATGTCCACAGTCAAATGTCAAATCAGCATCCATTTCAAAAGCCATCCAAACCAGACACCGTGAGTCCAGCTGAGGGGCCATGACGACCACCCTCTGTGGAAGGCCACCACAGCTGGGTTACCTTCCCCTGCACATGGGCATTTCTCTGAGTCATCATTTCACTCAGTCCTTTACTCACAGTGCTCTTATGCACAGTCTTTGCTCTAACACACCATTACATGCACCCATCAAATCTACCAGCAACAATCCTCTCAGGCAGAATGCAACAAACCATTTTGTGTGAGAGAGTTCCCACTTCTTCCTACAGGAAGAGATGAATGTAATTCAGTAGGAAGACATAACACCGTGCAAGTCATTGCAAGCCACGTCTGTACCTCGAGCCCAGATCCAACGCTTGATGAATCCAGTGGTCTCTTCTTCCTTGGTCCAATGGCTGCCAAAGCTGTGAGGTTGGCTTCTCTTTGTTGCATCTGTGCTAATTCCAACTGTTGCCTCTAATTTAAAAAGAAAACACCAACATTAATTATGACATACATTATCTTAAAGGACTTGTTCTCTTTATAGCAGACAGCTCTGTAGTTCCTACCGAAACAATGTGTTTCACAGCATCTTTCCAGACACTTTCACAAATTCCAGTACTCAGTGATGCTTGGAGCCCTGTGGATAGCACTGTGTAAGGAACACTTTTTATAGAGACCACATTGTGGTATCAATGCAGCCTTAACAGGAGCCTTGCAGCTGCTTTCTTACTTCATAAGCTTTGTTGTTTCTGATTAACAGAAAATCTTGGATCTAGTTTATGAAGCTGGATTAGTGTTAAAAATTGAAGTTACCAGGTTCTGTGAGCTGGGCACATTCTTAATTCAAATTCTCAACTCCTTACCGCACAAGCAAGATACCCAATTTCCTCACACTGTGTCACCTGACCCCAGCACTCAATATTGCCACTGTGAAATACTGAACTACCCAGTTTAACAGGATGCTCCCAGTTGACTGCTAGTCCTTCTTTTCCCTGTACACATTTGGATGTTCAGGAAACATCTGAAGCAAGGTAGAGATACACTGCATGTTTATTTTCACTCACCTCCAAAACTGCTGAACACTAAGCAATCATTGGAAACAACCTTCACCTGGGTTAGGTAAACTTGGGATGGGATAGAAACCCACAGTAAAGAGGATTAAAATTAAAAAAAAAAAAAAGAAGGAGTTTTATTACTGTATTTCAAGATACATTCTATTCAATGATTATAGATGCCAGCTGCTCTGGAGCTCAACCCAGTCATGTCTGCTGACAGACTCACTATCTTGGATCAGCCACCTTGCTAACACAACCCCACTGCTTCCAGATCCACCAGCTGTCCAACTTGGAGCACGGGTGGAGAAGGAAGGTTTTCCAAACATCAACCTCTGGTTTGATGTCAGCCCTTGGATGATCTGACCTGCAACCAGCAGAGCTCTGTAGCCCACGCCCTCCCCATTCCCAGGACGTAGAACATTGTTCAGATGGGGATTCTCTGCATGGATGTGTGTGCACGTCTTCAAAAAATTAAAGTACAACCATACCATGGGTAGGAAAGCATCCAGATCTCCTCCCCATCATAAACCCATTGAATTACTTGACTTCCTCACCCAGTCAATACAGATATCTTGCTTACCAACCTTGCAACACTCCATGATTTTGCTTTTCAGCTCTCAAGAGATCCCACTTGGAGAGGAGAAGAGCAGCTGATAACAAGTGAGCTAGCAGCACCCACATGGTGTAAGGCCCCCACTTGCTACCACTTAAACAAAGATGAATCCACAACAAAGAAATACTTTGGGGTTCAGGGGGAGTGTTTTGGGGAAGAGAGCTTTTGGCTGGGTGGTTTCTGGGTGGGTGCTGTTACAAGCCTTATTTTACTTCATGTCGATAGACTTCAGTGATGGCGGCAGCTTCACATCAAGTACTGCAGCAATGAGGCTATTTCAATAAAAACAGAACTTCAGGACGAGATTCCTAAAAGGACAATGTTCCCTGGCAGACTCAAACTATTCACATGGCTCAAGGTTTTTCAGCAGAAATCAGGGAAAGCAAGATTTTAACAGATAGGTGGAGAATAAAGCTTTTGCGGGGTTTGTTGGTTTTTTCTTTTATTTTTAGGATGAGACAGCTGTTTCAGTTTGGAAAACAATACTATTTGCAAGTCAGCTTTGATCACACTATGTAGGCTTTTACTGTAGAAACACAGGAGTACTTCTTCAATGCTAGGTACCATCATTCACTTACCACACACACCATTCTTGCTTTTGTGTGCACTGTGAACACTTAAAACCTTATTTATCAAAATTCACTGAATCCACTCAGCTTGGTTTTTTTTCCAAGTATACAGTATTGCTTTCAAGAATACTTTACAGACTATAAACTTTCAAACTACTCGTTTTTTGCAATTGTCTGAGGTTAACTCCAGCCAGCCTACTTGCAGAAAATGTTTAAGATACACTTTCCTTTAATCTCAGTCTTGAAAATGTATCTTTATATTCAGGAACACACTGCAGCCAGTCAGAGATGGGGGGAAGTGAAACTTAATCAAAAAAAAAACTTGAAACTTCACAAACTCTGAAAGATTGAGGCTTAGAAACTACTTAAGCAGGAGCAATAAAACGCTTAGAACAAGCATTAAATCTCAGCAATAAAATGCTGAGATTTTTCGGCAGAGGCAGGTGCTGACTTCCAGCCTCAGTTGCCCAGGCCTCCAGCACCTGGAGCCACCCCTCCTTGCAGGGAGCCTCTCTGCAGCAGTGGAGTACTCCTTCCTGCCAGCAGTGCAGCTCAGCCACCACGATGGTCACACGTACACCGCAGTGTCCTAGCCGTGAGAAGGGGCATTGCGACATGCCACCACTCCGATCTGGGGAAAGATTAAATTCCTAAAGGCTCCAGCGAAAAGGAAAACCAGAAGGGGAAAGATGATTTGCTTTAATTTAAGGACCATTACACTTAAAGTAAAAGGACTTTTAAAACCATTAAACTTAAGACAAAGCAAAACAAAACTAAAGCCTTTATTAGTCTAGCCTCGTGCTTCCATCCCTGGGAGTCACTAGAAAACACATTCCCCTTCTCTCTCAGCAAATTCCACCCTACGAAACACACACCAACCAGCTTTACTGCAGTTCGACTTGTCACAAATGTGTGGCTGCTGAACACCTCTGGCTCGGAGCAGCATTGAAACAAGCTCCTCTCTCCTTTTCACAGCTGCTGTTGATGGGCAGCCATGGTCAAGTGTGAGGACAAGAGGCAGAGCCATGAATTAAATACCAAGAGGGCTTGGGGTTGGCATCGGCGTGGGGTGGAGAGGGCTGGGCGGGGTGAGGCTCTCATGGTGGAGCACCAGGACGCTGCTCTGGTTGAGGACTGGGCAGTGCCTTGGCACCATCATGATTTTCCCCACGGAATTCAGGCGGACCAAGCGTGCTGCTGGCACAGACACACGGCAGGAGGGAGCACTGCTGCTGGAGGGCACTGCTGGCAGAGAACCTACCAACAACAAAGGAGAGGATGACACTTGGGGCACTGCACGAAAAAGACGTGCTTTCTAGAAGCAGAACTGATGCGTCTTTGACCAGGCAGCTCCCAAGACAATGCTGGAATCACACGTCATTACCAACATCTGCTCTCTCCAATACATTTTCCACCTCCTAGCTAGTCAAAGGATTTTTCAAATCATACAGAATCTCACCAGGGGGTTGGAGCAACAGAAAAAAACATCATAGTCTTGTTGCATTCTACACATCTCAGGGATTTTTCTGAGAACATAATTAAGACAAATGAATTTAAACACTCAATTTCTATAATGGACTCAACAGATCCCCATTAAGCGATATGGGCAGGCATCCAAATTACCCTGCTGAAGCCAGCAAAATCATCTTTTCATCAAGTTTTGTTCCATTAAAAATCGCAGATTAAATGTCTAAACATTGTGTGAGCAGTTAAAAGCACGGGATAAGGAGAAGACAGGCAGATAATGTCAAGGGATACCCGAGGATACTGGCTGGCTAACTAGTGCCAGATTTTCCTAAACAGGATTAGGAAAGAGCAAGAGGTGACTATGTGGAGCCAAATCTTTCTTTACCAGTTAGTTTTGTAGCATGTGAGTTGGGGAAGAAAGATCACTTCAGCAAGGGACAGTAAAAGCAGTATACACACTTTATTAAAATACAACATAGAGACGCTGCATAGTTTCCCTTCTAGAGGTCAGTTTTATTAACATTGATGTCTGAGTACAACAGGATACAAAGAGAAACTGTCACACCCAGGTGAAATCATACCATCAAACCTGTCTTGACAGCAGATGACTCTTTTTCCTTGAGGACAGAAGTGTGTGATGGCAATTCCAGAGGAGCAGGGGGAAGCTGCACCATCCATCGGACCCCCAAACTAGCAGGCTGCCCCTCAGCCTGACCTACTGCATCTGCTGAAAGATGCTGCTGTTCCATCACAACACAAGAACCCAACACGGGCTCTATTCCAAATCCCCTCCCCAAGAAGGGCATTAAGAGGGGATGGGTTCCAGGCAAGTGGCAAATGAATGTTCCTGCTTCTTTCCCCCCGCTTTCCGATTCTCACAAATGCTAAGAATTGCAGTACAAAGAGTTCTAAAAACCTGTGTATAAAGATCAAATTGCTATGAAAACGTCTCAGAACTTGTAAAATAGTCTTTGTTGCTGCTGGCCTTTTTAATAATAAAAATAGGGTTTAAAGTCTGGTCTTGCAGCAAGCAGGAATCTCTAGGGTGACACAATAACCATTTTAGTTAATCTGACCTGCAGCAGAAATCAGGAAATAAGGTATGTTTTAAAGTCCTTCCCTATAGTGAAATGGCATTTGCAGCATGGCTGTAATCACACAAAATGAAAGGTTTTAAAATTGACCTCTCTGTTCTTCACTCAATCCTCTGAGAAAAATATTTCTTTTCCCGCTCACAGAAATTCTCTCACTTATGTCTCATACCCCACATTTCAGAAAATACGCAAAATCTATTTTTACTATTACACCAGCGACATTTTGGAGGCACTTTAATATTAAAAAATAAATTTCAAGTTGTAGAAGAAGACAAGAAGTACTTCAGCTATGAGATGCTGAAACTTTTACTTAAAGCAGTACTGCAGACTGGTTTTGAACTCTTTTGGATTTGAAGTACACGACAATGTGGCTGCCTGCCTTATCAGAGCCCCAATAAAGCAAGTTATGCAAATCTCAAGGTTTGCTCTAAACCCAAAAAATCCCTTCAACACAACCAATGAGATGTGTACCCTACTACAAATAAAGTCAACTAATTCCCAGCAGCTAATCCATGATGTATACAGCAAAAGGTGGCTGTATCATCAAAGGTGGGGGAAAAGAGAGTGTTATCTAGCTGAATACAAGCTCACCTTGGAAAAGGAGTGAGTGAAAGCCTTGGTGTCTGGGCACAAAGTAGCCAGCACAGGATTCAGGTGTTTGGTATAAGCTTTCACAGAAGACAAAGTACTTGAAACATAAAGACATTTACTCCTCAAAAAACAGTTTTACCAGGGAAGGTTTTTCTACAGGTAGAGATGAGCTCACCTGCCTTAGCCAGGGCTCCCAGAGCAGTAACTGAGGTTAAAGAAGAGCCAGGCAGGCGGCCCTTGTCCAGCAGATGACCAGGCCAGCATCGAGCTGGCATGAGAAATTCACACCACTTGTCTGTTCTGCAGGCACTTCAATACACAAAGTACAAGGAAACAAATCTGAGGAGCGGAGAAATGAAATCTCTCTTCATCTGAATGCTGAGAACTTATGCTTAGGGAAAAAAAAGCCAAGAAATTGTCTTGGCAATGCAATAACAAATAAATACAGCCTCATGGATGTAAACGAGCTCAGAAGAAATGCTGGCAAGGCAGATGTGGCTGAACACCACAATGCTGGACTTGGTTATAATTCATATAAGGGAAGGACTTAAAAGTATATGTACTATATATATATATACTGAGTTTAATATTAAGTAAAAAGTGGGGATGTCTGCACATATGACATTATAGGCAGATAGAGTACAGGACAGATTAAATAAATATTTAAACTAACAGAAGAACTGGCAGGAAAGGAAACCAGGGAAGGCTGAAGACAACTTAATGTATGCCTAAGGGTTACGTGTGCTATCCAGCAATAAGTACATCGGGAGTAATAAAAGCACTAAAGTAGATGAACAAGAATTTGTATAAGACTTGTGGGGGGAAAAAAAAAGAAAGGAATATAGGCATGCAAAAGAGGCAGAAGCTCCCGATTCTATCAGCTTCCACAATAAAGAAACTAAACCATAAATTAACAAATAATAAAATTCAAAATAAGTCAAAGAAACTGTGACCAAATTTCAATGTCTACCTTTTTCCAGCTTGCATCTGTGAAAAAGAAACCTCAGGACCTATCTGAGCCTTTTATTACCCTTTACTGTGCATTTTTAAAGAACTAAATATTGAGGTACCTTTTTAGTGGGGCCACTTATGCCCCTGAAATGAATTTTCTCTTTTTTTCTATCCGTTCTCTTTTTCTGACCAGCTTTTTCAAGCAAGGTTTCACTGGGTTTCATTGTGTCCTCTGTTTAGTGCTTTGAAAGTTGTCTACTGCTCTCAGTCACTTCTCCCTTCATTGTCTTTGGAAGAAAGAACTGCAATTTTTTTCACACTCCCTTTAAGCATTTTAAGGAACTTGAGAAGAAAATGAAAAATAAACCTTTAAAATCTGCTTTCAATCCCAAGCCTCTCACACTGGTTGTCATAAAGCTCAATGAGCATTACTGCCTCCAGCCTCTACCTTTCCTATACAAAATTTTCTGCCCTACAGGTTGAATGCGGCTGAATAGCAGACTTCTCATATGGGGGACATTCTCTGAGGAAAACTGACACTTGGAGGCTGCATATTTAAACATTTACCATCCTCTCCTCTTGCCTATAATGCAATTTCTCTTCTTGCAATTGCTTCCTTTCAAACTGTTTTAATTAGCCATACAATTAGTTTCCACTGACTTTTCCCTCTGTTGTAATTTAGATTTAACAGCAGAAAGGCAGAATAGCATGCACTGGTTTGAAAGGCAGTCCTGACTTATAATAGAGCTGTGTGTAATACTGTACATTGCTTTCAGGTTAATATTCCACAGACCTGCCTCAGTGGCAGAACAGGCCCTACGGGGGCCGTGTCCCCCAGGACCAGGTGCTTTGTCTGTCTAAAAGGGTGCAATAAAATGTTTTCGAGAACAACAGAGCATTTTTCCAGGATAGCCATGAAGTCATCTACCCATAGGAGGAGGGGAAAAAAATTCCTTCAGTTGATATTTGACATTTCTTAATATATAATTAACTCCACACAAGGAAAAAATCCAGGGCACAGTTAACTTCCTGACTCCTTATTTTGCCCACTCTTGCTAAGAATTTCCTATGTGTTGGAGTGTGTATTGCCTTTTACCATTTTTTTTTTTGTTTGCTTAAACATTATTGATACATTTCTGTGTTTTCTAGGACACTTGGAGCATGCATTCCTCTGTGCAGTCTCATCATCTTGCCTTACTTGGAGGCCCAGGGAAGTTCTTGGGAGTCTGGCATCCAGCACCGAGCTCTCTGTGTGCTTTCAGACACTGCCTAGGCTAATTTTGCAGCAAGGACAAGAAACAGGCTACAGCACCTCACCCCAATGCAATGCATTCCACAGGTTTTGTTTCGGCTGCTATCACTTAGGAGAACACTGTTCAGTGGCCATCAGCAGGCAGGTTTCTCTATCTCTTCACGCAGCCCACCCACTTCTTGGCAGAGAACTCTCTGCATCTTCATTCTCATTTTCTTTTTGTACTTTCAGCCTTAAAATTTCCTCTATTAGGAAATTTCCAATCTGAGGCCATACTTAGAACTGGTGATACGTCCATTCTCTGTCCCTCAGACAAACTGAGAAAAGGTTATTTGCAAATCCAGGAACATGGTTGATGGAGTTTTGTGGGGGGGTTGTTTTTCACTAAAGATGGTTGTTATCATCTTTCAGCCAGATGGTTTTAGGATATTTTATGCAGTGTCTCAGCTGCTCTTTTCTTGCATTCCTTCAAAACACCAACGTGAGTGTCACAAAGAGGCGTTCGGTTTGCTTTGTAGCTCACCCAATAATGTAACACTTCATGGAATTTCCATCCCTGACTTTCTGCAAGACTTGTAACGCACCAAATCTCTGATGACAGCCCTTTTTAAGTTGCAAGGCTACATTGCAGCTAACAAAATTTATGTCTCTTTGATAATCATGGGGTTTTTTTTGTTTTTCAAAACATGCAGAAGCAGGTAAGAAACACTACAGAACAATAAAGATAATATAAATCAGGTAATTAAGCAGAAGCTCATAGGATGTTACTGAATGCTCATAAAAAAAGCCAATTGATCACAATGAGGTCTTGGTTTTGCTTGCAGCATCCTGTGCTTGCTTTTTTGAGAGATTCTGATTAACTTCTGCCCTGCCACAAGAGTGGCCTTAAATAATTTGAACTATTGGGTCCAGCAGACTACATCGAGAAGCAGCATAAGAGGAACAAGAAAACAAACAGCTTGAAAATGTGAGTTGGAGGCAAGCAGTGAAGAATCAAGTTACAGTAACTTGTTACCTGAGAATGTGAGAGGAAATAAGGGAGTTAGAAGATTATATGAAACGGGAAAAGAAGATGATAACCATTGAAAAGACACTACAGAACAAATGAAATTCAGCCATTACTATGTAAAACCCAGAAAGCGCTGGAATCATGCTGGCTCTTTGTTTGATGTTTTCAATAGGGGTTGTTCTGTCTCTACAAAAACCATAGGGTTTGCTATTTTCCTCCCAGTCAGTTGATACTAAAGGTATTGAATTTTCTCAGCATCTCACCTACTGCCGTCTTGTATCCCTGTCAAAAAAATGCACGAGTGCATCAAGCAGGCAGGAAGGAGGGAGTGGGAAATCTGTGCAGTCACGAGTGAACAGAGCTGCTGAGAGAGTGAGGAATGGGGCAGGCAGATCTGCTGCCCATCAGGTGCTTGCTCCACACACTCCTTCCCCCAGCTCAAGATGCAGCTGCTCCCCTTTATCCACGGACAGGTGCTCCAAGGTGACACAAGGTAAGAGCAGGGATAAAGGTGGCTACGATGGAAATAAGCAGAGATGCTCTCAGTGAAATACGTGTTCACCTGCTCAACCCCCAGCAGCAATCTTGCCCAGGTACATTCTGAAAGGTTTGCCAAGGCTCGGCCTTAAGCTTCCTGAAGCCACACTACAAAAGCACACTCACTTTTGAAGAGGATGGACAGAAGTACAAAGAAATTAGGAAAAATTCCTTCACCAAAAGGGTTGTCAAGCATTTGAACAGGCTGCCCCTAGGAAGCAGTTGAGTGGCCATCCTTGGAGGTATTTAAAAAGATGTTTAGATGTGGCACTTAGGAACATGGTTTAGTGATGGTACAAGACTTGGCAGTGCTGGATTAACAGCTGGACTCGATGATCTTCGAGGTCTTTTCCAACCTAAATGATTCTAAGGGATCAGCGTTTATATTTAGAATTATAGTACACACTGTTTAGTACTGACATTTTTACAGGTCTTCTGGGATGCACTGCTCATATGGCTGGCTTGCACGTTTGACAGTATCCTACACCTACTCAGTTCAGGAAAGCTCATTTCAGAGAAGGGGATGAAGCCACAGATAACCTACAAATACAGCAACGAGAATCACACTGACTGAACGTTTTCTTTGCAACTGGAAGCGCTGCAGAAAGTAGAACAGGAAATAGCAGAAACCACCTAAAAAAAGTTATGGTTTAATAGTGCAAACATCAGGGACAATGAGAGGACTGTACCCTCTCGGTTTGAAGAGGCAGACAAGGCAGAATGAAAAACAGGGGTAATTTACCCAGACTGCAGGAACGCCACTGCACAAAGAGCTGGTCCATGAGGAGAGCAAGGACAAAATTCTTGAGTGCACAAAGCAGCAGCTTGGGGCAAGCCTTGCAGCTGTCTCAGAAGGAATGTGCACTTTCCATAGGCATTAAAATCTGCTGAAACAGGTGAAAGAGGGAAGTAAATACAGACTTAATTCACGGCAAGCTACATAGGCTAAGAATATAGGAAAGTAAATGACTTAGCATAGGGGAAGTTTGAGGCAATAGGTCATGCAAAAAGGGATGAAAAGGTCACAGCAATTATGTATAGCCTTTTGGATAAAAGAATCCACTGCAGAGTCTCTGGATGTACTTCCAGCAATGTTAAAATGTTGCTTCCAGCTACTGGATGACAGCACATCCTGGATTTATAAGTAGTCATTGTCAGGATGTACACCCTGCATTTTGGGGAACTTTGCTTTAGAACATGCTACAGTGCCATTACCCCACAGCCTCTCCCTTCTCCCAGGGGGTCACCATCAGTATATAAAAGACAGCTTTGAGGAAAGCAGGTCCATATTCATTCTTAAAGAACTCTAAGCAGACAATCAGATCAGGCTTTCCAGAAGATACTTGACTGCAGTGACCTGGAAAGAATCTGATTCCAGCTGACAGAGGTATCAAAGTTTCCAAGTTTGGTTCCTTAGGAGCAGACTAGAGCCACCACATGGTAAAACAGATAAGGGTAAGCCACTTCAAGCCTTCATCCCAGTGTGCACCATGCTTCTGTGATACCAGTTCTAGCCTTGGGATATTTGTTGATTTTCATTTTGCTTTTATTCCAGTCCTATTCATGCTTGCATTTTTTTCAGTGCAAATGTGTGCTGACCATTTTTCTCCCAACTGTCAATAAAGTGCTAAATTTTTCCAGCTGCATTTGCTCTCATTTCCACTCAATCTTGAGATGGTCTCAGATGGAAAAGCACCACTGGCACAGAAGGTGGGTGCTTGGAGAAGCTTCTGGCTGCCTTATTCTCTAGAGAACAAAGCAGCAGGACAGAGGGCAAGTGAGTACCAACACAAAGATCTGCGTTGCCCCAAGAGGCACATCTGCCTCCTCTTCTTTTGGTGGAGCAGTTGGAGACCGCCCTGCTGGGAGCAGCACAGCATGGAGAAACGTGCAGGACAAAGAGGGATGCAGTCTGGCACAAGGTGAGATGCTCTGAAGGAGGGGAACTCAAGACATATTAGAACACCAAGCACTAAACTTAGATGCCTTCTCTGCTCTGTTGGCTCCTCTTTTTGTGCATCACTATCTCATGAACAATATCAGTGAATCTAACCTAAGCTTCTTTGTGTTCTAAATATGCAAACCACAGAATATTTTTCTGCCATGATCTTACACATTATTGTTCAGAAAACAAGAAAAAAGAAGCTGCATAAATGAATTACTTTGCAGTCTTTATTAACAGAAAGTACATTTAGAAACGATCCGATGATGCAGAGGTAAAGTCACCTACAAAACAAGACAGATTAGCGTCACCCACTGATTGTTGATCCTGGTGGCACTAGAGGCAAACTGGGAAGGGCTTTAGGGCAACTTTGTACTCACAGATTGGAGGAATGAAGAAAGAGTTGTAAGCAGAAACAAAGAATTAAAAGATAGATAGTAAAGCGAGTTCCTTCTCTCTCATTTTACAAATTTCCTCTGCTATGGTGCAAATCCAGAGCATTGATTCGAATACTATTTTACTGGATTTCCATTTGTTTTGCCTGGGCCCTACATTAATCCAAACAATAAGGGCCTTTAAAGCATTCATAAATAACCTGCTGCTGCTGCTGCTGCTGGCACCTAGGAGCCAAGTGCAGCAATGTTAAGCAACAACAAATTTCATAGTTCAAGAGGCACAGTTAAGGAAAAAGGTTGCTCAGAAAATCACTCTCATTTAGCACAAAGATCCTTAAAAATTGCATGAAATCAGTCAAGTAACTATAGAAACCAATTTCTTCAGCTCTGTATCACACGTCTCACACCTCAATTGTCTTTATTATCGTCTGCTGTCAGATCCTTAATCAGAAATGTGAACAGGCTTGATGATTTATTCAGCAGGGAAAAGAATCTGTAGGTCAAGTGAAAAATTTCACACACACATACACACGCACACACATCTTCAACCTTAGGTACTTTCATTTCATTCTGTTCCCAGTAGCTCTGGGGGCAACTCCAGTGAGATCCAATATTAAGGCTCAATTAAAATAAGCTCCAATTAGTGGAGCTTTTTTCTCTCAGGCTAGAAAAGTCAGGAAATGGATATTGGGAAATGTAAAAAGTCAGCTACTGAGAGGAGGCTGCAGACATAAATGAACTTATTTGTTGATTTCTACAGTTGCTATGCAGAGGCCTCTGGGAGTAAAAGCTTAACCAGTCTAAGCTATAAACTAAAACCCCTGCAGCTAAACATGAACTGTGTGAAACAAGGGCTCCATTCCAGAACAGAAAACTGCTGGGCCCAGAAAATTAAAAGCCAGAGGCGTTTTCCATTTAAAACTAAATCCCAGTACCGCCTCCCAGCCAAAGAATTATAAGCAGTATCAGATTTACAAAACGAACAATTACCCTGGAAAAATGTAGCCTATTGTACAGTCCCAGATGCTAAATCTCAAAGTTTCTTTTTTTTTTTTTTTTCTAATCCCACATTATATTCCTACCAAGTGTACTGCTGCAGTTTACAAAGGACTGTTTCTAGACAGGACTGAAACTGCAAAAATAAAATGTTAAAAACAGAGAGCTCATAATTCATTGACCTCATTTGAAGCACTGCCCTTGCCTGTGGCAGTTCCTGTCCTTCCCCAAGGCCTCTGCAAATGGTATGCAGCAGCAAAATAAACCCTGACCTAATTGCCAGGACAGGGCTGCCAACCTTCTCTCAACACACAAAGGCAAGCATGGTAACTGCAAAGTCCTACCTCTTTCGCTTTCTGCTTTAACCGCAGCTGCTCTGGATCTTCTTTATTGGAACGGCTCTACCAAAGGAAGGGGAAAAAGATTGAATAGAAATTACTGGCATCCAAACACCGTCCTAGCCGTTAAATATTTAATAAATGACAGTTTTCTCCAGTGATTGAAAGATTTAGCTCCAGGGGTGAATGCCTCAATCCAGACTGGCTTCCATCCCCCTCCACGCACATACGTGCACACCCCTCCTCATCTGGGCCGGCTGCCTCTGCTCTGGCCTGAGGCAAGATTAAGCTGAAAATGATGCTAACACTGTCAGTCAGGTCCAGTCTAGGCATGATGTTGTTCATGTCAGCAGCAGACACTTAAAAAGGACAGGAAGTACAGGAAAGAAAGGGAGTTGTATTAATGCAAGCACAACACAGTTCTTTCAACTCTAGACGAGGCTTCCACCCAAGCGGCTCCAGAATTCGGCTGGAAACAAAACCAAAAGAATAAACAGAAGATGGTCAAGTCTCAGCTGATGAAGCAACATCTACTGTCATGTTTTTGGGGGTTTTTTTTGTCTTCTTCTTGAGGGGAGGGAAGAGAGAAGAAACTTATCCTGTACTAGCAACAGCTCCATCAGGGGTTCATGGATGCTGTGGTACCAGCTCCAAGGCTAGCCCTCTGAACTCGACTACAGAAAACAGATACACCTGCAAGGGTTGGGGATTTCACCAGGCTTCAGAGGCAAAAAGAGCTCCAAGAAGGACATTTGTAGCTTTTTACTTCATTTTGACCAGTAGGAATAATCTCAAAAGAGGAGTTCACCCCACCACACATTTCAAAGAACTCTTGTGGACCTTTATTAAAATGTAAATAGGTTAAATCCTTTTCTGTATAGTCTCAATTGTCCAAAACATTACAGATTTTCAGTGACAGGGTTAATGGTTACTATATTTAAAGCAGAAGTAGGAGAAACCTGAAGATGTTCACCAACCTAGAGGACACGACTACTGCCTTGGAAAGCCAGAGTCTTACCTTGGCTGCTCGAAGCAACATTTCACGTTCCTCTTCATCTTTTCTCTGCTTTTCTAGGTGATCAAGCTTTTCAAGAAATCTCAGTTGTGCTCTGGTGTCACTACATACGATGTACTTATCACTCCCCTGGAAAAAAAAAAGTTTGTTACAGACAACCAGGCTTTTATACATACCATTAGAGCAAAAAAACCTAATGGGAACAATCTGAAAAGAACAACCCTATTTTTCTAAGCTGAAAAGTGTAGGCTGTTTTAGCAGGACTTCAGGTGGTAGGCAGTCATTTACACATCTCCTCTCCACTGAAGCGTGTTTCCAGGTGTCTGTGACCAGTAAGAGGTTATTGAACAAATGACATTAAGAACATCCAGTCTACACTGACTGTAACAACAGAAGTCTTCCCTAACTTTAGACTAAAGACTGAAATTTTGTTTTAAACCAGCAACTTCATATCCAGCAAACATGTTAGGAAAAAAAAAAGGAATTGTAAAGCAGCAGGGCATAATGTCTTTTCTCCTTTGAAGAGAAAAAAAATTAGAATTTGACATTTTAAGTTTGTAGTGTTTTGTGTTCTAGTTTCAGCCATTTAATGCAGAAGTTGAAACAAGCATCACCTGGTATTTCCAAAAAGAAGTTTTACGTATTGGAGGGGTGGTTTAGAACCAGTTATAAAGAATCTGAGGGGTGAAGAAGGTGAACTGTATTATACACGGTTTATTGTAGGTTTAAGAACACATATTTTTGCCTCAGTGAATGCTTTCAAGTCACAGGATAGTTGAAAGGTAACCTGGGGAAGTCATCTGGTCCAGCCACCTGTACAAAGCTAGGCCAGTAAATACTAATGATTGGCTCAAATCACTGTGACACACAGGCACTGAAACAGGGCTGAGGTCCTTTTGGTCTGCAGAACAGCAATCAGTAGTTTATTTTACATGCTATTTTTGCCCCCACTGGAAAGCCTGAGTTGACATTTACTTTAGCTCAGAAAGGCAGAGCAAGGAAAGATCCAAAACATGGTCAAGTGGCAATGAGAAGCTTGGTTTGACTACTCTGCTCTTCCAGAGACAGGCTTCTTGAGCCTGCATTGGCCAGAGGGCATTTAGGCAACACGAGACAAGGAGCCCATTCTAGATGAGGCATGTCTGTGCCACCTGTTTGTACCACTTCTTAGGGCATATCCTACACAGTTGTCTTCTTTCTTTTTTTTTTTTTTCCCCTGAGAAATTTATCCTGGGGCTTTTATCAACCAAACACACAATGTACTTTGAGCAACTCTTTGTTCTACCCTACCCCAATCTCACACTGCAATCAAACAACTGTGACACACGACTATTCTGAAGTGAGCACAGGGTATTTTACAGCTGTATTTTAGGCAAGGTTATATGTTAAGTACATGGACTATGAGTGACTTCAGTTGCTCGATGTTTAGTTTTCAAGGATACTATGCTCAGACTCTTCTTCCCATACCCAGTCGTGCACTATGAAAAGATGGAAGGAAAGTAGTTTTCTTGTGGGGCACTGTTGTGTCTGAATTTTCACAACTGATTCAGAGCATGAAATCAATCCCTTTTCCAGTATTATGTTTGATCCTTTTCAATCAGCCACGTCACCGTCACGTATTACCAATTGTGACTCAAAACACACCATATGCTGCAACCAGAGACCTTCCCAAGCAGAGTCTGTGGCTCCACAAAAAAGTCCAACAAACCTTTTCCCCCCCTCTTCTATCACTGCTCAGGTTTTTTTTAACCGCTCCCCACAAAGCACACGCTATTCTTGAGTCACTCTCAGAACATCAGCACAACTTGTTTTGAAGCAGCAGTTTATAATAATCCACCACCATGCCACAATCCTTTTAAAAGGACAAAGAAAAAAGCTGTAGTACCAGAAGATTATTTTCTCCAAAGTTTAGAACTGTTTCACTTTGGAATACCCAGATATTTACACATTTTAAGATACATCCATGACCCTATACCAACCAGCAATGTAAGTCTCTCAACCAGAAGCTCCCCAATGCACTACCACGAGCTTATATGGGACAAGAAATAGGTGCATCCCTAACAGTATTTCAGCTCATCACTTGTTTTAAGACAGCTTATTTCAGGAATTTTTAAAAGAGGAACACCTGCAGTTACATTTTGTCCTACTCAATAAATTTCTCTGTGGCCATTTAGCAGGGAATTGCTGAGACAGAAAACATTACATTGCACTCCAGCTCATGACTTGCAGCCGGTGCTGTTATGATGAAGCACTGTCACCCATTATCATCCTGTGGCCCTACAGACAATGCAATCTGGTGTTGTGGCGTTTCGGTGCTACTGCATGAGGGCAGAATGTTTTCATTGAGTGCTGTTTTTGCTCAGCACCACACCGTGCCTCTCGCAGCCATGAGCTCAGGGGCTCCAACCACAGGAGCATGGCAGCTGTTTCATGCTGGGATGAATCCACATAAAAACCCTTTCCCTTTATGGTCTTCCAAAGGCTCTACACGAGCGCTGCAATAAGAGCTGCATCACAGAGGGCAGCTCACGACCATCTGAAAGGCTATTCCTACTTTGCATAAAGAGACCACCATCATAGTTTTATCCCTATTAAGCTAGTGACTTCCAATTAGATTTTTTTTTCCTTAAATTTAGCCAAAAAAGAACAAAAGTTGACAAGCCTACATGATGGCATGGCATGAAGCTTTTACCCTGCGAATTCACTCTCTCTTCAAGGCTATCTATCAAGTGAAAGCTCATGCTAGGCATGAGCTGAGCAAACTGGGAAGAAGAGTTTCCTAAGTATGATCCCATGAATTACTGGCCTTTTTACACCAACTCCTACCCTAACAATAGTTACTTTGGTTTCACCACACCTATTTCTATTACTGTCTTTTTGTAATGAAGACAGGCCAATACAAAGCCTTATGGAGCAACCACCCTCCTGGAAAGGCTCTGGGAATTTATCTGACATACAGGCAGCCCTCATTGTGCAGGGGTACCCATCAACAGCCATGAGGGAAAAGAGAACAGGGGGGTAAGCACTTTGGGAGATGGAATACAGGGCTGTACAAATACCTATATTAATACATAATGGGACTCCAACACCCTGCAGTGTTCTCTTCTTGAACTTAAGACTTCTAAAAGCCTGTCAGCATGTCTCACAACAACATTACTCACAAAGGCAATCCTGTAGGACACTCCTCTGTCGCGTAATACCATCTTCCTAACAAAAGAGGGTATCTGTGCCTCTGAGATTACTGTGCCCGTTACTTTTGCTTTTTTTGTTTGTTTTGCTTTTGAGAAAAGAGGAAAAGAAAGCCAGCTTATTGCAATCTTATAATCTTATCATTGCTTCTGGCAATTCAATCAGACAAAAACCTATCTGTTTTTCTATCGCTTTGGTTCAATGAGAAAGAAACCAGCCCTATCCAGCCTACTGTCCAAAAGCATTTCCTTCTGTTCTCGGTGGCTGCAAGACACTAAGTCCTACTGGTGGTTACTCAAGACTTCGGTTTCCTCCTCACTTTTGCTCACAAGCTCAATTGTACCTCCCACTTTGGAGAAACAACATACAACACATGCAGTTTTCTGAAGTCTTTTCATAAAAAACTCTGTACTTTTCCTGTATTGATTTTCTTTTCTATTACACGTTCTTCTGGCAAGGAGCAGAATACTCCAACTGCTCCAGACAACGCCGTAAGTACTTAGAAGTTTCCAAATAGCTACTCCTCTTTACTGTTGCTCCTCCAGTGCTGAAAAGCCTATTAAAAGTGTTCAGTACAAAAATAACTCCTATTCCATCAGTTGGTTGTTCTTGTTAAATTTCATTAAGTAAAAAAGTTCTTGTAAAAAAATTCAAACCTGAATAAAGAGGAACCTAAGAGTTTACAGATACATTTGCTTCTAACTTCTTTTATTTTTTCTAAAACAGATTCACAATGAAAGAAGTAAGGATTAGTATCTTGTTATTGAATGGAAAAAGAAGAGTGAGCTGGTTTGGCCAGTAAATTATCACTTCCCATAGCTCACTGGGACACAAAATACTTTATATTGAATGAAGCTCATACAAGATGGAGGACAGGGAATATGAGGTATCGTGGGGGCGAAAAAAAAATCTTAAGATGAAAAGGGCCTCTGCCTTCACAAGGAGCCCTTTCTAAAAGTAAAATAATCAATTTGGTTTCCCGAGGCTTTTTACTGAGCCAATACTGCAGTTCCACCAACAGTAAATGCATAAGGAAAACACAAGCTCCTAAATCAACCCACCATCACAAGCATTCCAAGTCAGCTTTACATTTACCGTGTAAGAGACTTCATGTAACAGCCACCAGTGCTGTGGAAGAGGAGAAACGCATGCATTTAGGCTTATGCTGGGTTTTAACAGCACCGTCCAACCAGTCAAATGGAACAGTTATCTGCTGGGCTAGAAACAGCTAAAACCAGCCTTTGGTAGATACTGAGAACACAAATGCTGCCTGTGATGTGCCCACACTTGGAAGAGGTTTACCTTCAAGGCTGTAAAGCAGGAAAACTTTGGTGCAAAACTTGCTAATGATTTCCTTTACCTTGTGGGTTGATACTCTGTGCCGAGCAATTACAGTTAGTTTTTCTAGGAGCCCTCGTAATCTCTCCTGTGTAGCGTGGGAGATCAAGTTCACAACATCAGAGTTAAGTTCCATAATGTCATGCCTTTTACCTGTGGAAGCAGAGAAAATCCATTACGTGTTTTAGTAGTAGCTGATAATTGAAATAATTAGCACAGCAGGTATTCTGTTCCCCCTGGAAGTCATACCCATTATGAATAAAGGTTTGGAGATTATGATTTTCCTGGTAAAGTCACAACTTCAAAGATCTTAGACATTACATTAATAAAACTTAGCCTGGAGCTTCAGAAAATATAGACATTGTTTCACTTAGCCTCCAGAACCACTCTCCTTGCAAGGTCATTTATAGGACAAAGTTAATAAGAACACAAATCAAGCTTCATGTTCAGGGAGGGGGAGAAGCGGTAGCTGTAGAAATTAGTGCCATATTCTGTTAATTCCAGTAATTAAAAAAATACAGAATTACATTTTGCCCTGCTTGACACCGTGCTTGTTAACAACTCATGACATTTATTTGACGAGCAGGAATGGGTTTTGCGGCGCACTCCAGGCACACGAGACCCTCCAAACCCGCCTCGACCGCCCGACGCGGGGCAGGCAGACCCAGCCGAGCCCCGGCAGCCGCTCGGACAGCGCACATTCCAGTCCAGCCGGGGTCACCCTGCCATCACCTTCAACCTTTCCTCTCGGGCTGCTGCCGATTCTCCGCGTTTCAGCAGCTGCGACCGAGGCTGGTGACGGCTCCGGGCAAAGCTGTGCTGGCCCTGCACCCCGAGCTGGGCATCACCTCTGTAACCTTCCCGCAGCTACAGGCTGCCGACGGAGGAGCCTTCCCGTGGTTGACACCATCGATCACTCAACGCGGCTCCACGCAGACACCTGGGCGGCAGCGACTTTTCCCTGGTAGGCACGGCAGGCAGCAGCTCCACATGCCTCCTGCGTTGTACCTGTCAGAAGCACTTTTCCTCGCCCTGCGCTGCATTTACAGCAGCTGTAATACTTTATGATGCAATATACAGCACGCCTTCAAAACCCATTTCGGTATTTACTGCCAAGTGAAGTGTTAAGAATGGATAAACAGCACACTGTAAAAAAACCTAATCACCTATTTCATTTGCCTTCGCTACGGTAACTGAAAATGAATGGCAATCTCGCAAGACAGGGAGAATCTAGAATGTTTTCCCAGACTCAATCAAAGCATTCCCCCTGTTTGATCGGTAAGCACTGGCCTGAAACTTAACTGAGTGCAGAGCCCATTTTGCTCAAGCACCTTTCAATACTTCCTCAGCAGCTTCTCACTGGACCATAGGATTACTGAAACACCAACTTAAAGACAAAATGAAAATAAAATCCCCCCAAACCTCAAGACCTCCCTACACACACACACACACACACACACACTCTCTCTCTCACACACACTTCTTAATCCAAAGATGGCTCAGTTCAAAAGCAGACATGTTCACTTGCCGAATTGCTCTACTCCCTGGAAGTATTCCTTTCCTTGCAAACAAGCACTTTTCATTTACGACATTAATTATTGCCATTATTATTATTATTATTGATTTGGAACAACTACCATTCTAGCTATGAAACAGCCAGGCTTCTACTTTCCATCTTTCAACAAATTGTCTTTACACCCACAACCAGCAAATTATTCTAAAAATACTCTTCTCTGTTTTTGAAGAGCTCTTTATTTTTCCTTTTATCCACTTCCCACGAGTGACTGATTAATCCTCTACCGAATTTTGAGAGAATCTTCTAGGCACCAGTTCTGACGTGTATTTTCCCTTTGCCACTAGAAACACAGCACTTACTACGCCCCACACGGCTCGAGATGACACATGTGGCTGACCGGGGCAGGAGCACCAAGGTCGCAGGTGGCACTTGCAGGTTACATGTTTGTCACAGGCTAGCTGCTTACTCTGGACTAAGAACCAGTTGTGCGTGGAAACAGAAAGACTTTGTGAACACGTGGTTTTAAGCCACTGTGACAGAATTGTGACTGCACATTCAGGCTCTCCTGGATGCTCAGCTGTAAAACTCAGCGTTCCAGTGTAGCAAGTACCAGGCAGAGGGCATGAGCAAGGAGCTGAGTAACACGCACGGAGTTTGCCGTCGATGGCAGTGGGACCAGCCAGCATGCTGCTACACAAATGCAGGCTCCCTGCTCTGACATAACACAACACTGCCAAGCAAGAGTTATTATTCTGCTCAGAAGTTAACAGCTGAAATGATACCTGCACTAGAAACTTCTTGTAACACAGGCATTCTACATACATTCCACAGTATTATTCACTATAAAGACAAACAGCTTCAACATCTCTTTCGTATAAAATTAACAAAAGTTTTTTCCATGGAGGGAGTCATAAACAAAGGTCTGCTCTGCATGTACTGCAAGCTTGAAACTTCTTCCTAATGTTAGTCAATAGAGTCCATACAGCTGGGCAGGCTGAGGAATGCAGAAACTGTTAGGGAAGTTTAATACAGTGTAATACATGAAGTTAGAAGCTCCCGAGACAGAAAAGCACATTGAAGTGTTTAGCATCTTTAGGGCTGTTAAGTGTTGCATTAGGTTTAAGAGTAAGAAAGTTGCTCGCTTCTCACATGTTGAAGTGGCATCCGTTTCTTTTTTTCTGGTTGTGCTTCAGACTGTTTCCATGTAAAGGAAATCTTAAAGGACAGTTGTTTCCTAGAAGGGGAAGTGAAAACCCAGCATTGTTTGGTAGAAACACATGAATTGAGATTGTAGGTCTTAATAGTTCCAGGTCCTTCTTCAAAGATTGGAGGCTGGCTGATGAGAGAGGCAAAGGAAACACTACATCCATGCATATCTGCTATGTGTGGCTTTATTCTCACCTATGCTCAAGATCTTACTCTGAAGAGCTTCCGAAGCGAGGAATGGCTCATCTGCACAAGAGTGAATCACTGCACCAATGAGCTCAGAGCTCTCTGACAAAATGCACGCCTTCTCCTCACTGAGATTAACTCCAGCCATAGAAGTCACATCATTTATGTCATCTTCATCTCTACGAAAGAGGAGACCAACATTTTATGCCTTGTTCGGAACAGACACAAAGAAAAAATGTCAACTATCAACAAGCAGCCACATTCACGTGTCCCTGTATAAAACAGATGTTTAGTGTGGGTGTGGACAGGGAGCTCCCAAAAGCTCTCACACTTCTGCAAAGTGCCTCTGAAACATTAATTTGGCTAATGCCTCAGTGGCTAGGCATGCAAATCCTTTATATGAAACTGCTATTTTGAGCAAGCTTGGAAACCTAGAACTGAGGTAAACCCAGATTAAAAGTTCCCACAACCCCTAACCCTGCACCACCACTCTTAGAGCCTGAAATTTGTTCTGAAACTAATTCATCAGGTAGAACCAAGTGTGGAATGAGGTTGAATGTTGACTCACTGGACTATAAACAAGCCCATTTTCCAACCAAGATGCATATCTTGCAAACTGAAGCTTAAAGCATAAGCTTATTAGCACAGACCTGATCTTCACTGTCTTTAGCAAGTTCCCTTAAAACACAGCATACAAACACTCCTTGATTATATACCAGAACCAATCCAGACCTTGTCCTTTGGATCAGTCCTACCACACTTAGGTACATACTGGGCAAGATGCCACTGCGTCTGAAGCACCATGGCAGAGCTCTAGCTGGTAACACCATTAGCTGGATTCTCGTGTAGCAGCTTTGGACTGTATGTTCAAAATAAAAACTCAAATCTTGCATATTCAGGGCGAACATCACTCAGAAGAGCCATAACAGCCTGTGTGCTTCAGCTTAATGCCTTTTTTAAAGATCATTTAAGTTAAAATACTGAATGAATCTTATATGGGAAAAGTTTTTGCGCTACTTTGGCAGTGAAACAATCCAAGTTATTATCAAGTAAGTTCAGATCATCAAGAGAAAGCATTTCTACTTCACAGTGTGACAAAGGCCCTAATGGTGGCTTCAGGGATTTAGGACCAATCTGAAACAGACGTCCGCAGTATTAGGACAGAAAAGTGAAATCACTCAATCTGAACGTCTTTTTATTTGGAAAACAAAGAAAACAAAACCAACACACACAGCCCTCTTGAAAAGTATTTTCTCGCAAGGTTTGATAAAGTTCACCTTCAGAAAATACTGTGCGGCCTAAATAACTTTTGAACAAGGGGTTAGCCAGAAATTTCCTGTTCTAAGGTGAAGTATTTCTTGGAGACTGTCTTTTGACTGACTAGAGGTAGAAGCTGAAGGTATTAGAACAAGAGTTGGGGCTGAGGTTGAGCAATACTCAAAAGACACAAGAAAATGTTGGGATATTCTTCTTAAGCTACAGATATATTTTTCTCCTTTGAGCTTCAATATGTTTCTATGGCGCAATTCTTCTACAAACTTCCAGAGAGAGACCTGGCCAGAAAAGGAGTCCAGCCTTGAGTCCAGTCTTCTTCTACCCTTACTTCCACTTGTGTGCCCTCATTGCTAGCAGTTCCTAGGCAGTGTGTTCAGGGAAAAGGAGACCCAATAGATTATCAAACCAGCTCCAGCTCTAGAAGTCTAATTAGCCACAACAGCTTCCCAACCAGGTGTGTGCCCCAAATCCATCATGCTCAGAAAAGTGTTGAACCCCAGGACTGCCAGAACAGTTAGATGTGCACAGTCACAATTTAAAGCTGAAGCCAACAATGCAGAACAGCTTCCCTCCTCCTACCCCTTCCCAACCAGCAACTGAGCAGCTCCAAGTGTATACTCAGGCTCTATCAGCCTGACAGAGACCCTGAACTTTCAACAAGCATGTCAGTGAAGCTTCACGGGATGATAATTGAGTGCTAACTGATCTTCACAAGTACATTCCAGTTTCCTCTTCTTAGTGACCACTACAGAGAAGACTTTGCTGATGGCAGAGACAAGAATCCCACTGAAGCACAGCGACTGCCACAGATCTGCTGACAAAATCAGCACAGCTAGCACCAGGAACACACATCACAAGCTATCAGTGCTGGGACCTGACATTACCCCAGTGGAACTGTTTATGGAATCCCAGGAAGGATGCTTGCATCCCAGGCACAACTGCATAGCATGCAGTTTCAGGAAATAATTTTTGCTTTTAATCTGACCACATTCTCCAAATGCTCAAGCAAAGAAAAGATAAACTTCTATAATACGCATCTATCCATTTTCCTACACAGAGAAGTTTCATTTCTCTATAACCTGCCTTTATCAGGTTACTATTTTCTTGATTATTTCCATGCACATGGTCTCTCTAGTGTGTACAAGCATGCAAGAGTTCGTATGCAAGCAGACATCTCTACCTGCACTTTTCTTCAGGACCAGTTCTAGTTCTTTCACTGTGAGACACAAGTTTGCATTAAGTTCACTGAGTCATTGGCTTTGACAAAACATATGAGAACACTGCTGCATTTATTTTACCTAACCCAAAGAAATTACCACTACATTTCTTTACAAAAGTGCTCACTAAAGATTAATGAAAGTTTCAGAAGCCATGGTAAGTTTGTACTTTTTACTACTCTTTTTTTGTTGTTCAAACAAATCTCAATCATTTTAAGTGAGGTATCATGTACTTTGAGTAAGCTATAGAAATCATTCTAATAAGGTGATCAATTTAAAATATTACGTGAAGGTGTTTCTGATGGATATCGACCTCTTTCACTTTCAGCAATCCCTCCATAAAGCCCCTTTTCTGCACCACTTCCTGTAATGCTTTTTGCATTTGATGATGTCACACTGAGAAATCAACAGGAACAACTCACCCACCTGTTGTAAGTCTCCAGTGACTTAAGCTTAGTGGGACGAGGTGGAAAACAGAACTCAAGAATTGTGAGTGATACACTGCGTGAAGTCAGGTTTGACATTTATACTCAATATTCACTGCAGAAGAAGCCCAAGCAATGCAGATGCACCTCACAGCTATGAATTTGCCTGAACAGTGAGTCTGTGGCACCCTCTGGTGTCTGACCACCGCACTTGTCTCCTGAATCCCTCCACTCCATTTTATCCAAGAGTCAAAAACTAGAAAGGCACGCTGACCCCAAACCTCTGGGCACCATCCCTGACAACTACCCAGGCCAGAACAATTCCAGCCAAGCCAGAAAGTTCCATGTGCTTTGGAGAACACCTCTATTAAACAGAATAAATTCCAAACAAATATCTGAAGATGAAATATGTGACCTTTTTTTTTTTTCCCTCAGACTGCTCTAGCATATACTTTACAGAAATGTGCAGATCAGTTTACAAAAATCTTGATTTTTTAAAAACAAACTATCTCTTAACGTGCCACAGTGCAATGCCCATGCTTAGCTGAAACAACGTCTAGAAGGCTGGAATGCTTTGTGTTTTGTTGGGTTTTTTTCCTGTTTGTTTGCTCGGGGAGCAGCAAATCACCACTTTTTGTACTGCTTATCTCGAGCAACCTAAACCAGCCCATTAAAGAGCAGACAAGGTCAAACTGCAGCTAATTAAGTACAGCTTAGTGAGTAGAACGATCCCAAATCCTAACCTAACCTAGCCACACAGTGGCAGAGGGAGCCAGGCTCGATGACACACTGCAGCGAGAGGGCACAGTAAGAGCACTCTCATTAGTGCCACATGTACAGTCACATCCATTACAAGACACACTCTCTGCTCCTAACAAATTCCATCCCAAAACCTGAAAGCAGGCCGTGCTGCCTCTCCCTGCCTCACACATGATCAGCAGCTGGTGGATCATAAGTGAGAAAGTTTAATTGTAGCAGTGAATTAACACCGAGGGTGTATCCAAACACAAATTCTTCAGAGACAAGAGACTCTACAAAGAAAATTAAAGGTGAGTTAGAAATTTCCTATCTAAAGTCTCATGGACTTATGCTACTTTGGAAATCACAATCCAAAAGCAAGAAATCTCTATTGGATCACACTGTAAAAAATCTGTAAAAGCAGGTTTTTTCCTACACTAAGAATTTAACAATTCAGGGAACAACTTTCAAGAATTCCTATTTTGCATGTAAGACAGCTAATATAGTCCATTTGGAAGAACACAGAAAAAATGTTCCTTTTTTTTTTGTGTAAGTTTGTTTGTTTGTTGCTTTTTTTATTACAGTATTTACAAAGGGGGTTTTTTTTAACATCACTGCTCAAGATTATATCCCACATCACATTCTAAAGTGTATTTCATAAGATCTTGAGGCAGCTGAACAGAGATGTTGCTTTAACATGAGTTTTTTATTTCAACTTTTGGCAACCACTGTTTTTCAGTGTTCACTGTACACTGTATGTGACTGTAAACAGCAGCAGCTCTCTGTCCACACCAGTGCATTCAAAGCTGCAGCTTTCAAGAGAGGATAAGTCAACTGGTCAACAACACAGAGGTGCCATCGTGTCTGCTTTTTTCCCTTGGAAGGGCAATGCCAAACTTGCCCAGAAGTGGTGAGACTAATAATGCTTATGGGAGTCTGTACCTCTGTTCCAACATCACACTTCCTAGCTACACAAATAATTTCTGCTTTTGAAAAGTCCATCAGTTGCCACAACTAAAAGCTTTAAGCACTCCTGCAATCAAAAGGCCTAGAGAATATGCCAGGAATCATGATTAGAGATGTAGTCAAAGACTTTTACCCACACACACAGACACGAGCTTGTAAAAGGAGCTAATAAAAGATTCTGAAATGCAGCACAGAGCTCTAGACAGGTTACAAGCCAGTCCAAGGAACAGTTCAATGCTGTCAGACCATATGCAAAAAGCAGAGATTCTATATGCTTTAATCCCACTGAGAGACTTTAATACAAGATAACTAGATTAGTAATTGTATTCATAGGATGGAGATCAATATGCCTCCTCTGTGAGTGAAAAACGGACACAAAATCCAACCTTACCAGGACAGTTTTCTCACACTAAGAATAACTAACATCTGCTATGAGGTAGAAGTTTTAAGGTTATCCCTTCCCAATGAGTATTATAATGTGAAAAACAAGTATCAGAACAAAGCTTCTGAAGAAAGTTGCTTTTATTTGGGCTCCATTCCCACCCACCTCTATACTTGTCTCTTCCTTTTGTTCCTTTCTATACTTCTGATATTGTTCATTTTTACCTGCAGGATGCTGCTCCGTTCTCTTTCATTTTCGCTTTCTGAACAGGCGATGCTTGAAGCGACAGAATTTTATTTCTTGGCAGGGAAATTTGTTTCAGAATGGAACCTAAAACAAAACAAAGAACGTGCTGTAGTAGAAAGCAAAATGCTAAGACAACTGTTTAGTCAGTTCATTCTTCTAGGTAAGGCTCCTGCAGACTCAGTAACAACTAATTAGGTCCATCTGAAAACCAGACACTCTAGAATCTTACATTCTACATGTTCTGTGTGGCCCAAAGCCTCACACACTCTCAGCAAACACCCTCCCCTCTGTGCTGACCAGGGAAATGTTTTAGTGAAGACTGGCTGGCTGAGACAAACTCTTATTGTGCATCAACCTGAATCTGTTGAAGGGAAAAGCAAGGCCTCATGAAACAACTCTCAAAAGCAACAGTTTAGAGGAAGTTCACTGCAAGGAGCTCAGTCACAGTATTTTAACAAGCACAAACGCTTGATTGACATGCTCTTAACAAGTGCCAGAAGTCGATGTGATACTGATTTTCCCACCAGAGCTCCAAGCAGACAGGAAAGATGTTCACCTTAACGTACAGAGCTGGCTGCTCCCCACAGCCAGCCACTTTCTCGCATTAGTACAATCTACCAACAGCCTGCACTTACTTCTATACCCCAGCGCTCCTCCCTCTTCTCCATGAAAGAGGCTTCACTTTACCTGCAGGAAACTGGTTGGTTTGAACAAGGGTGTTCAGCGGTATCTTTTTCTCAGCAGATGTCTGGAGGGTGAGCACTGAGGGCTGTGGGAGCGCGGATACTTGCTTGACAAGGGTTCCCGATGGTTGTTGGACTACCTGGAAGTGGAATATCCAATATCAAGAGTGAGAAAAGCTAAAAATACAGAGAAGTGAACAGTATCAACGTTTCCATTTAGCCAGAAGTGCCACTGGGCAGGTATGCTTGTCTAGTTTTCAGTTTAAAGCAAACAGCAGTGCTCACAAAACTTTTTTTTTTAACTTCATGTCAAGAAATCTTAACAAGTGGTGGTGAGCTTTAAGCTCATTCAGTGAGCTCTACCAGACACTTCACCCCTACTCTAGACTGATAAGTCTGTTAGACAAGTGTCACTAATTATTACACAATCCATTGCACTGGGAGGCTTTCCTCTACATTAAGTCTTGCTCAGCAGACTAACTATTAAACAGTGAATCTGCCTGCCAGTAACTTCAAGAGGGTAGGTATCACAAATACCTAGTGAAAAAGGGAGAGCACCAAAACAACTGAAGCCTTGCACGAAATAGTTTTCCTGCTAAGAATTAAAGAGTACACCCTACGAAATTACTGATGTGGTTTTGGGACTGCAACATCGATTGTAAATTGAGATGCTGAGTTTCGAAGTGTTAAGCTAAAGGGCACTGAACACATCAGCCACCAGGAACATGAAGTACTAAACAGCAACACCTATAGTGAGCAGAGCCTCTCTACAAAGACATCGGTACACAGCTGAAGGTTAAAAAGGAAGGCAGTTCACAGTTGTGTTTAAAGAGACTCTTCAAAGAAACAAAACCAGACAGCAGGATGTCATCACAACACACACCTACAGGCACAGCCCATAAATACTAATCCTTCCTCTTCAGGGGCAGCTATTAAAATGCAAGAAAGTAATAAAATTGCAGCATCCCTAAAAATCTCACTTCTAAGCCTCCTAGCTAGCAGAACGTGGGCTCCAGCTCTGATACATCTTTAAACAAGTTCTTGATTACAGGTCGTAGAAAGATGTTACTTTACCAAAGCATAAAATGATCAGTATCTTCAGATTGAATCCTATTTTTTTAGCAGCAAGAAAACTAACATAGAGAAAATGTCAGGGTCAAGAAGCCCTTTTTCTCCTCTACATCTTTTATTCTTACTTCAGAAAGTCTAAAGAGTGCTTGTACAGCAAGACTGCACAAGTGTAATTAAAGAACTGACATTTACAATACTTCAGAAATTAGGCTCTCTCCTTCTGTCATCAAACTTCTCCTTTTTTAATAAATATCATCAACATAAGCATCACACATTCACAAAAAGAGTATCAAAGAGTCAAGACACTCCCTCAACCATCTCCGCATCGGTAGCACTAAGGCAGCAGTAACGCAGAATAACTGATGTGAAAGTGGTGTCTGAAAACCTGACAGACAGTTCTGGAGAAGAAACATTGAGATCCAGAGGAGGAAAGAACCACAGGAGTACAGGGACAGACTGCAGACAGAGACAAGGCTCACACATGCAGCACTTCCTCATGGAGTACACAGATGCTAACGTTTATTTCCATGCGTTTTTCCCAAAACTCGGTTTGATCTCTCAGAAAGATCCAGCTTCCAAAGCTGCAAGTTGTGAACAACGTTAACAGCGTCCTTGGTGTGTTCAGATAATTAATGAGGAGCCAACCAGCTCGGACACACCGCTCACAGGCTCCACCAGCACTGACACACACCTGGAGATCCTCCTCACCACCAGGAAGAACGACGCTTCACCTTCAGCATGCAAAACACTGGAACAGCACAGGAGGAAACATAAGCGTTCCAGACTGAGGTAAAGCAGACAAAAGAACAGAGACAGGCAGTGTTACAACAATGGTAAGTGGAGACTGGGATGTAAGTCAAGTAACCGAGGAGGCTACATTGCCAAGAAACAGAAAGGATGTGCTAGCAGTAAAGCCCATTTTCTGTTTGCCATTCTAGCTCTAGACTAACAAAAGCTGGAAGTCCTTGGGAGTTGCAACGGGAGAGAACAACAATCCTGAAAATTTCAACAAGGATCCAATGCCAGAACAAAGCATTACAAAAATCAGTAATATCTGTGAGAAGGAGTTATTGCCCCTTTTCTTCAGGTTAGCAGCAAGAAGTAATGAAGAAAAGGGATTGTTCCTTTGTGCCCTGTTAAGCAGGTTGATACACACATCAGAATAAAATCATCAACATTCTTAAGTAAAAAAATGCAGCTGCATTCAGCTGACAACAGAGAGACGGCTGCCTGAGAGAGACTTTGATTAGCCTCACTTGAACCTGTTTTGCATTCACAAAACAAAGTTTGGAGATCGGCAGAGGGATGCTGAGGTATCGTCACACACAAGCAGTATTGCTTCATGAAGGAAGCCTCACTAATTGAATGCAAAAGCAACATCCAGAACAAAAAAAAAATAATGGAGGAGACTGTTAACAAAAGCTCAGCTCTGAGGGGACTTGACACTGACAACTCATTAAGAACAAGCAGTTGCAACAGCATCAACACTTCACTCCTTGATTCAATCGTTAATAATCTCCAGAGAGTGTCACTGGTAACGGTGGGGACTACACCATAAACCCCTAGCTGGGTGTGCCTGATGTGAAGCTGTAACCTCACAGCAGCTTTTTCGCCATTGGATGCCAGCAGCTGGTAATGTAAATTTTCATTTATTGTGCTTTAACAAGAGACAGAGCGATACTAGAGCAAGACAAACTGTTCCCAAGATGAAACTTCTTTGTAAGCCAACACCCTTCAATGAGGTGGTGTTAAGAAAGTCAAAGGAGAAAATCCTTCAAAATGTGCAACTCTCACAGTGCAGGAGTGCAATCAGTCCAAACAGCACCCGTGAAGAACAGGTCCCTCAATGTCCACACAGTTTTGATAATCGTGCTACAGAAATTAAAAGTTTCATGTTGCATCACTCCAGTCACAAATTTTATACTAAAATACAGCAGTGCTGCGTTCTTGAGCACCACCAACATTACAGCGGAGCTGGCACATGAAAAGTTTGCTTTAAATTCTCTCAAGCACAAGAGGCCAAAATTAGAAAGGGGCATGCAGAGGGAGTGTATGGCATCAGACATCCCTGTGGGCTGAAAAGGGAAAAAAAATTGCTGGCAGCATTGTATGGACAGATTTGCACAGCTGGCAATGGGCTTCCTTTTTCAGCCGGCAGTAGGACCCTTCTGTTTAGGGAGGGCAGGTCCAGATTTGCTTTCTTATGGGAGAAAACAGACCCTCTGCCCTTTCAAGGAAAGACAACAGGGAAGCCCTAGGAGATACAGCCTCTTCTGCCAACTTGCCCTTTGTGCCAGTAAGTTGTCTGAACAAACACCAAGCACCTGATATGGCTGAACTGTGAAGCAGTCAACTCGGTCCTTCAACTGTATCTGAGAAGAGTAAGTATTTTAATCACTGTGCCTGGGATCGACCCAAATGAGGATAAAAACACGTTTGTATGCAATTCAACACACGTAAGGCACAGCAAAGAAAAGCAATCGCAGCAGATTGCCACACTGCAGCAGTGCAGAGGCAGAAGCCATTCCTTCAGTTCACCAATATCAAATTCAAGAAGTGTTTTGACTCCCCTGCGTAGAGCTAAGCTTCCTCGCCTGTTTGTACAGATGGTCAACCTTTCCCCTGGATTACAAGACTTGCTGTGTAGCCAACAAACTGCTCTGCTGCCCGTGTTCTACCTAAGAAATTCTTTTCTTCTGGCTGCAATTTAAAACTCAGTCCTCGAAGACAATATGAGTACCAACTCCTTTTCCAATTTGGCTTTAGCTACCCCTGGCCAAGATTGTCAGTGCATATGCTTGATAACTCTTCTTTGGAGTTTTGGGGTTGAGGGTATTTTGCCTTTTTTTTTTTACCAAATACACTCAGAAAAAGGACTCCTCATCCACCCCATACAGCTGAGTGTTTTGTTCTTTTTAAACAAGTCTGGAAAGGTGAAAACCTCATGCTTATGGTAGCTTATGCTACAAAGCACAAACTCTTTATTTAGAATGCAGGATTCTTATATTACATCTACCTTATGCCCTTTGAAAGGAAGGAAACTAAAAAAGCAAAACATTTTAGGGGTCTGAACACTCTTAAATCAAGTATACACAATATCCAAGCTAAAAAGAAAACTCACACAGCACATGTCCCACTATATCTGTGGAAAGTAAATCTAGCTTCACAGGAAGTCCAACGTTTTTCCCACTTTTTAAAGAAAAATAATCTTTACAAGGAATTCCTCTGCAAGAATTGAGTTCTTTATCTGCCAAAGGGAGACTATTCTCTCAAAATACTTGAGAGCATTACTTACAGGTAGACCAGCTAGACACCATGCTACTCGGTATCTTAAACACCTGTAAGCCAAACCTAATTCATTTCACAAAGTTGCTCTTTCGGGTATACCTGTGGTCCACAGTTTCCTGGTATTTAACATTAACATTAGCAAGAAGTTAACCTGTGCCAAGAATAAAAAATGTTAGCACATTGCTTTGGAGGGTATTGTTTTAATAAGACAGTTATTCCTCCTGGAATTTGTTAGCTAATGAGGCCTGATAGAAAAAACTCACTTTTGGACAACTTTGTAATTAACATGTCTTAGTAAATGTGGAGGTCAGAACTCTGCTCGGAAAAGCTCCTTGAGGTAGTTGGTACATTTCAGGCAGCATATCACCGAACATCATCGAGCCACCTGTGCCTGCGAAGTAGCCAGGGCAGGAACCACCAGGGGAGAAAGACTGGCATCCCTGGTGGCTGGCTGAGGCACAGCCCTAACATGGCACTGAAGAGCAATTAATGTAAGCATCCCATCAGCAGTTTCTGTTTCTGACACCAGCACTTCCTACCTTTTCTTCCAGGTGCCAAGCTAGCCTGGCTGTGTGCATAGTGGGGGTCAGACCTCACATCCCCTCGTGTCTCAAGACGGATGTTCAGTCTGGTGAAATGGTGGCTGACATATCTTGCAAGAGACCAAGTTGACAGCTCAGCTTTAGAGTCACCTTTCCAGCAACGGCTCAGAATTTCTAAACTATGACAAACGTAACTGATGAGCTCAAGACGGACTAGCTTCATATATTAAAAGAAAAAACAAGCAAACAAACAAACAAAAAAAAAGGCAGAGGTCCAAATTGGTATCCTCTTTACTAAATGGCAAGAGTCAGAGTAAAGGAGACTGGTTAGTCACAGAGAAGCAGAGAATCCATCTTACCAGCTGTTTCACTTTAACCACCTGCTGAGCACCCACTGCCTGTGCGACGACGGAGTTGGGCTGCGAGATTTTAATACCAATTGGCGTTCCAATGACCGGCTTCAGAGGCTGGAGAGGGGCTGTTGCTGAAGGCGCCACAGTGGAGACCAGCAGGGGCTTGGCAGCCTGGAGAGAGGGCGCTGGCACCGCAGAGGTGCAGACTGGCTTGCCAGGCTGGACAGCAGTCGGCCCAGAGGCCGCCGTGGCTGTGGTGAGGACGGAAGCTGCGGGCCCCAGAGACGCTGCCACCGCTGCAGAGGCAGGAACGGCCTTCACGGGCTGCGCAGAAGCTGCTGCCGACGTGCTGGCAAGGACTGGGGTGATAACCAGAGGGGCTGTGACTGCTGCAGAGGCAGGCACGGGCTTTACAACTGGAAGAGCAGTTGATGCTACAGCCGAGGTTGCCGCTCCTGTTGAAGGAGCTGGTACTGCAGAGGGACAGGTGGAAATCACCTCTTGGGCTGGAGCTGGCTGCTCCATACACTGCTGGATAAAGCTCTGAGGATTAGGCATCAGTTGCCGTAAGGCAAGCATGCTTTTCTAAAAGAAAAATGAAAAAACACCAGATGTAGTATCAGCAGAGTTTTCCACAATAATAATACATTTGTAACTGAATCCTCTTCCTTGTTTTCCAATTAAATTTTTCACGAGACAATAAATGGCAAACAAGTTTTGCTAAATTTCAGGCACCCTTAAATTGATGACAATCCTGTTCAGTGAAGATGACAAGAAACACCAACGCCAGCTGAGCAAAGGTCAACCATCCCCACAGCTACACTACACGTAGCAAATCCCATCTATGGGAAACTCACACATAACTTTGTTCTTCTGTTTAGACTTTTCAATTTGGAATTTATGTTTCAGAGTAAGATGATTTTAACTGCTTTATTACCTCAAAGAATTTTGTTTTGCCAAAAACTCCTGCTATATTGGAACAGCTGTGTTTATTTCATGGAGCCCATCTGACAGGGAACTACGAATTATCCAATAAAGTCAGAAACAAGCTCTGAAGACACAAACACTTTTATACCAATACAGCTGTATCTACACTAGGGGGGGATACCACTTTAACAATGTCTGCAGAGCTGCAGCAACACAACTTCTCGGCAACAGGAGAACAAAAGTAAAGGAATCTGGCAACATCTCATTTTTACTACAGCTGTGTTTGAGAAGGTTAATGGACAGAATAATCTTCAAGCTCTCTACAGATTTTTCTCCTTTACTGTGTATAATCTGCTATGGCTCTGAACCAGGGGTAATCAGTTCTGCAGCTACCTGCATATTCTTGAAAACCCTTTTATTTTTTCCTCCCCCCCTTAAGAGGTGCTAAAGTTTGTAAGAGCTCCTAACACAGTGCTGCTGCTTTGGACTTCACGCAGAAGGAGCGTGTCTCGCATGCTAGTGTACCAAGTAATCATATTGTTTGCACAACAGGACCTTTTGCAGACCATCTGTTTTTTAACATTCACTTCTTTTTCTTTTAAAAGGCTGCTTAGCTCCTGATGCAATTTATGTACCAAAAGCAGTCCAGCAGACTTGAAAATCAAGCAGGCTTCACAGCCAAAGCCACTGTACTTTTCCACCTCTTGGCAGAGACAAAACAAAACACATGCACAACTTCATCAAAAACCTGCAACTCAAAGATAAGAGACGACTCCAGAGAGTCCTCCCTAAAATTCCACTTCACTAGCTGTAAGTGGATTGGCAAAAAGCCGTATCACATTTCTCTCCAGACTCAATCTGCAAACATTTCCCCCACCAACAAGGCCAGCGCCGATCCTCTCAGCACCTTAGAGAAGTGCTCCTGAAGTCATCCTCCATTTGGCACTCAGTCCTGCCACAGCTGCTCAGTTACAGATCAACCTAATTGTGTGTATCAACCACACATCCTCACAGTGTTCCGGGAAAAGGCAATCTTGGTGCAAGATGCTTTAAAGGACTGGCAACACTGCAAAGTCAGCTAACTTTGACCATATCTGAACAACACTTCTGAAGTCACAGCCTATCTTTGTTAATATAGCATGCAACAGGGAGAGAGCACCACGTCAAGGATTATGTGGCATGGACACTGCCCAAACCAGAGAAGCCTAGATGATACCAGTACCTGGCAGTACGCTGCAGAAGAAACATGCGAGGGCTCTGCTGTGACAGGTGAGGGTCTGACCCATGCTGGTGAACCCAACCTAACCCCTGCAGAATTGCCTTGAGTTCTCTGCATCAAGTCTAGAAGCTCTTCACATTGTTGGATGGCTTCTTGTAACAGCTGAGCACTTCTGAGTGCCAGTCACACTGACCCTGTACTCACAGCCTGGTCCTCCTGCAGCCAGAGCCACAATGGATGCAGGAAACCCATTCTCAGAGCTGTTTATTTTTCTGGCTTTTGCACGAGCATTTAAGAAGCCTCCAGGAAATTAAACAGGTAATAAATGACTAATTGGAAAATTTTATGTATCACAGAATGATCAAGGTTGGAAGAGACCTTATACCTTTAAGACCATCAAGTCCGACCATCAGCCCAGCACTACCACTGTAACCCCTAAACCACTAAACCTCCTCATCCAGCACCAGATCCTCTTAAACACCTCCAGGGATGGTGACAGCACCACCTCCCTGGGAAACCTATTCCAATGCCTGACCACCCTAAAAGTGACATTTTTTTTTTCTAATATCAAATCTGAATCTCCCATCTCAGCTTAAGGTCCTGCAGAGATGACTGCAGTCCTTCAGACTCATGGCAAACTTGCCAGCAAAGCATTTAAAAGTTGCCACTGTAATAACAATTTTTATCCCACATTTGAGCAAATTAACACCAGCCATCTAGAGCAATATCAACATTAGCACATGCATTGTTATGTGGCCTGCCAAATACCAAGGAAAAGGGCAAACTCCAGAAAAACTCTGTCCCAGCTTTACCACTTCACTATTTTCCTTTATTCTCCATCACGCCTGGAACGAATGTACAGCTCTAACAAGCCTAAGAGTATGGTGTACATTGCAATTTAGTAAATTTAAAGCAGTTTTCCATGTTTTCACTGGGATTTATTGCTTGCTGTACAACTAATTTTTATTTTGTTAATACCATTCTACCATATGATTAAAAGTCTCAAGGAAGCATTTTTTTCCTTTATATGATTATTCGCTTGAACAGAAGTAGAGTTCCTGGGATTCTTTTCCTAAGCTGCAGTAGTCTTGTCATGCCCTTTCTGGAGAAAAGGGTAGAGATGTTTTTTCTGCCTCCAGCTAAACATAAACCAGCAGAAGATGAATAGCTTTATGCAGATTCTTTGATCTTTAACATGGCATAAGCTGTGCACTGCCACTGTCGTAGCTTCTGTGTTAGAACAGCTACAGTTTTGATGAAAAAGTAAGAGGTCATCTTAAAATAGCTGCTCTACTGTAGACAGATGCACAGCTTCCAAAAGACTAGTCTCCACTAACACCTAGAGGGTAATTACTCTACAGGATTAAGAACACAGCACAAATTACTCCTCCTTCCCCTTAAAACTTGTCTTTCCAAGCACAACAGTCACAGAGAGGTTATGCTAAGCACCATTCTTCAACTGACCTGAACAAATACCTGTCTGAATGCCCCCACTCTTTTCTCTCCTTTTCTGGTCCTCCTCCCTTCCCTCTTTAAATACTAAATATCCATAATCAGACACTTACCTTGAGAAAAGGAACTAAATATGGTTGTGGAGATGACTTAAGCTCTATGTACAGCTTTTTCGTAAATTCTTCTGGTTCAATTTTTGCTTCCTAAGAGGAAAATATAATTACAATAGTAAGTTATAACTGAAATCTACCACACCTTTTTTCCTAGATGTATCAAAAAGTCATGGAAGCTTGTATTATCACGACATTGTTCAATTTCAGTACTCGGATGCTTTTTTCCTGCTTTATTTAGAAAAGAAAAAAAAAAGGGAGTTAGGATAGAAAAATGTTGTAATTTTCATACAGGATTACCCAAGTTGTTTATGCTTTCTTCAGCTGCAGGCAGTTAACACACTTAGGGATAGGTGTTCACACCCAGTCACTGAAGTGAACTGAGAGAAGCAGAACTGATCCTTTTTAGTATCTCATTGTTATGCAGATGCATTTTAAATCAACTACTAGTACTTTTTTCAGTAAAGGCAGTTTATCTGCATAAAAATAAACTTAGAGGTATCGAAGACTAATGATAACTTAGCAGTTTTTGTAAGACAATTCTAGACTGATGCATACACAGCATAACAAAACAGAACACTTAACATAGTCTCTCAAAAGCAATCAAAACCTCGTTTCTGCATACCCTCACGGTAACAGTCCCCTCAATTGCAGAGTACTGTTTCCTTTCTTAATGCTTTCCACCCTGTCACAACACAAACACCTGACTCAAGGGCTTGGGAGGGTTAGACAGCTGCAGCAAACTTCTGAGACTTGTACAACAGGGCTAAGCCCCAGACCCTGCTGCCCTTCCTCACCCTCCAGAGTCATCAAGAACATTACCTCCTTCAAGAAGGTATAGACACACAAAGAGCAGCACCAATCTCTGCTTCTGCTGAGAAATTGCTCCTCTCACCCATATTTGCCTCTGGAGCAACTGTTCCAAGTTGCTACATAACCAGAACAGGGATTTTAAAGACTGTGTATTTGCAGGCGAGCAGTGCTTACAGCAGCTCTCACACTTAGCCATTTGATCTGGTGCCTGTTGGATCTCTCCGAGGTCTCACTGACACAGATGCCAGTGGTTTGGCACACCAAGGCTCAGGGCATACAGGGTGCTTGACACCCACTTCATGAAACGCTGCCTTAAGGATCATTTTACTGCCCAGCTGCGATTTACTCATTTCTCTCATACACACAAAACATCGCTTTATTCTGCATTTAAATCATATCGAATGGCAGATTTTTAAACTACCACAAAAAGCAAACAAGTGTGCAGTTAACAAAGTATTAATGTCTCTTAACAACTGCTCTTAAAAAAAAAGTACTGCAAGCACAAGAAAGAACAACCCTATTTTTCCCACAGAAGGAAGGTGCATAGTCCAGCAGGGACAGAGGCTAAGGAATCAAATTTTTGCAAGGCTGCATCCTCAAACAATCTGCTCTATGAAATTACACCTGTCTACATCACCCCTTCTGTCTTGGTTTGAAAGACAGGTGTCTGCCACAGAAGGCAGGAGCCTCCCTTGGAATGGAAAATGCAGCCCCCTTCCCTCCAAATTACTATAATTTCGAAATTAAGGGACTTTCAGGCAAAGATATGAGAAACAGGACTAACAGTTCTTTACTGATCTATGTCTATCAAGGCAAACAAACAACAATAACTGTGTCAGTGACACCAAACAGAACCAGAACCCGGTGCCGGCCTCTCTCGGCCTCAGGCCCTTTCCCCTTCGGTGCAGTTCCGCTCACCGCCGGCAGGGGCGCTGGCGGCTCCCGGCGGGCAGGGCGGGTGCGATGGTTCCCCCGCGGCTGCAGGGGGCGCTGTGGCGCGGGCTCGGGGAGCGCGCGGTAATGGCGGCTGGGCCGAGCCGGGAAGGGATGGAAGAAAGGCTCCACAAACCCCCAGGGGCAGCCGATCCC
>VZTA01000023.1:10514-32222 GCA_013398855.1 Mohoua ochrocephala | reverse complement strand
AGCAGATGGTGAAAAAAAAGTCCCTCTCTTAGTGAGGAAGGTTGTTAAATGGGGTCCCAGTGCAATGCCTGCTCCAGCAAGCAGAGCTCCACTCACGGTAGAAGGAAAAGCAGCAGAAGGCAGAACCCCGCAGTGGTGACAAATTCTCCCCACAGCAACTGCAGCTTCTCTCCCCTCTAAACACCAAGAGAGCCAGGGGCTGCACCCAACCCCTTTTTCCCAGTTCAGATCTCACAGCATCTCTGCCCTACACGAGAAAACCCCAGGGAAAAGAGAGTAGCCAACTGGACCCCTCCCTCTGTGGCCAGGGTCTTTTGTCTCTCTTAAGTATCCAGTCCTTACTGTCTCCTGGCAATACATGTGGGGAAAATTCTTTAAAAGAAAAAGGAAAACAAAAGGGGAACTCCTAAAACCCCAACACCTTCCTAGACTGAAAAGCCCTTTGGTACCATGAGCAAAGCCACCCCCCTCCACCAGCACACAGCCTTCTGCTACGGTGGAACAACAACACAGCAGCAGCGGTCAAATGCCATGACAAGAAGTGGCAGGAGAAATCGTTACCAGGAAAACCCAGCTGTGCTGGGATACAGCACGAAGCACCATACGGAAGCCACCTGCAAAGAGAGAGAGGTTGGCAGCCACCACATTGTTTTCTCCATCCTACTGTTTAAAGCTGTTGTTAATGTCACGCTTATTCCACTGCTCAGTTCTGCCTTGGAGTAAAGCAGTAGTACGGACTTAGCACTGCACCGCAACCTCCACACCAAAATCTTCCTATGGAGGGCTCAAAACCACACTAACATGAAAAAACAGACCCAGAAGCTGTGTTACCACTACCAGCTCCTCCTGCTATCAGTTACCTGTGTGCATAAAATGAAACAGAAATGGGAGGGGGGAAATAACACAGCATGGGATGCAGTTAAGAGTTATAACAAAAGACTTAACGAGGGTCAGATGTGCTCAGCCACAAATCCAACTCTTGAGCTGTTAAAAAAAAGATAAAGACAAGGAACAAAACTATGATAAAGTAAATGTCAAAAATCTATACACAAATAACACAGACTTTGAGAAAAAAAGTCTCACCAATAGATTTTGCACCAGATTCTTCACATTCTGCCCCATCTCAGGGGCTTGAGGTCCACTAGACGCCAATTTTATTAGCGTAGCAAGAAAATTCTTGCATTTCTTCACATTCTCTAGCATCTCCTAGTGTGGAAATAAAGAGAAGACTGTTAGATGTTGCGCTGTCTCTTCAACCTCTGATGAACATACAGAATGTTAATTTTTAATTAAAAACTTTTTTTTCCTTACTGTGGAAGCGCTGGTCTGTGCTACTGTTGTGCCCTCTGCTTTCACAGAGACTGCCTTTTGGGAGATAGCTTGTGCAGGTGGTCCTGTAACTGGAAGTTTTACAGGTGTTCCAGTACTCAAAGGCTTTACAGCAGTAACTGCAGTAACACTAGCTGTTGCAGCTGCTGGCTGAAGAGAAAAATTAACACTTTTTAACCAAAGAACAACGTGACAAACATACTGGATTCTGCTAGCATTTAAGGCAGCAACCTCCCTCCACTCTACTATTTAAAACATAACGAAACTACTTTTCTCTTTGCTTTTAGAGCTTAGATTCATTTGCTTTGAGAGGCTGTATTTAATACAGTAAGTGACAGAACCCTCACAGCCATAATTCTATTTATAAATCAAGGGTGGAGGGGGAGAAATTACAGAGGTGCATCCAGACCAAAGCACTGCCTGCAACTTTGAAGGAAGAGAGAAAGGTAAAATTGTGTTGAAGAAACCAATATATTAACTTCGCCAGGCTCCTACAGTCTAAGACCAATGAATTTTGGACAATGCTAAGCCAGGTGATACTATTCTGAAGACAAGCAGAACCACAAGTGATTATTTATCTTCCAGTCTTGCCCTGAAGCTCCCCTCCCAGCTGCAACACCCCTTGCTTTTCCTATCACACACAGAGTAGGCAAAAGACATCACGTCCACTTTGGAAGGATGCATGTGCCAGCAGAAGCAGCCAGCTCAGCAAATGGACCTAACAAGTTCTTCCTGCCTTTTCCTTGTGGGCAGCAATTTGGATCCCCTTCTCCTCTGCCCTGACAGAAACCCTCACAAAATTCAGTTATTTTGAGACCTCTTTTTAAAATCTCATTATAAGCTCCAGCAACAGGAGAGTAATTAAAGTTTAGGAAAAAACATCTCCCTTCTTTGCAAACCTGGCTAAATCTAAAACCTACTAAACTGAAGTATTTCTACTTCAGATTTTAAAGAGAACAAACAAACCAACCATACCCAAAAAACCAACACAGCTCATCTCATCTGATACAACAGAATACAATACGATTAAAGGACTCTGCCTGTACAAAAAACCACGACTTTTGATTTCTCAACTTAAAAACTGAAAAGCCAGAGGAAACCCACAGTTACAGAAGAGCAAGAGTTCCAGGTTAACATCCGAAACCTAAAGTTTGGTGTCGTCTGTCCTCTAAGCCTCTGAAGAGGAAGGGCAAGTCTGGTTTTGCATCCCAAATTCTACATTCAGACCTGCACAATGTAATGGCTTTCACTGAGTCTTAACACATTTAAGCACCCCAGTTTAGTCCAACAGGCACAATTAATACCTGCCAATTTCATTAATCATAAGACAGTAAGACCAGAGTCTTAACTTGCCCTACCATGGATAGAACAAAAACTGATCAAAAGTGGGACAGACATCATGTGGCATATCAAAGGGCTTTTAAGGATAGAGAAAACTAATGAACAAACACTTAAAGCTGAAGCAAAACTGTAACACTTTTGTCACATAGTTACAATTTTCTTTTCCTGAGTGGGTGTCCTCCCCTCCCCAAGTTGCTGCCAGCTTGACATGAAAGCAGCAGGCAGCCACCAAAAAACTTTCTAGCTTAGGCTCCCACTGTTGGTAACACTTTAGTTGCTCTCTGCAGGATCTTTGCCACCACCACTGCCTCTTCCAAGGATGAGGCTCAACAGCTCTAAGACCGCAGGGAGGCAAACTGGGCACAAGAATCCCACAAACAGATGGGCAGGAGGAAGACGGAAGGGGACATAGTGCAGACCTGCCAAGTTGCAATGCCCTGGGCTTTTAAAAGTCGAAAACAGGAGCTGATCTCTTGCAATTTCCAGCATGCTTACACATCAAGACTAGAACAGCATTTTATCAGCTGAGGGAGGAAACAACAGGAAGTCTGCTGGACCCTTTTCCCAGGAAAATGAATGTATGGGAATTAACTTCTGTCATCTGCCGTCAACCTTTTTCGCTACTGACAATTCTCATTCTCACTTTGAGCAACAGAGAAACAGTCGCCACAAAAAAATGGCATTAATCCTGCATATTTTGAAGGCATTTCAAGAGAAGAAGTGCTCTGCATCTAAATGAAAGTGCCCCAGCATGATGCTAATTAGACACTTTGCAGCTTCGTTACCCCATCTGGAAAACAGGTAAAAAATAAGAATGTGCAGGTAATTTGGTCTAACCTCAGAGTTTAAATATTCAGGAATGTCAAAAAAGGGAAATATTTTTGTTGATGAGGATAATAATCCTGCAGTCAGTACCTAGAGAGTTTTGCAGATAGCCTTCCAAGTTGTGTGTTGCATAAGATAGAAGACACACAACCAAGCCAAGGATTACTTCCTCTCCACTATCCACTACTTTCTGTGATGACATCATACTTCCACACCAAAACTCCTCTCCTGGGACCTCAAAAAACTGTCCAGACTAAGATGAGCAAGTTCTTTTAAGACTGATGAATGAATTGCTGCCAAGGAAATCAGACCCAAGGGCTCTGCCTTCCTTTCCCCAGATGGTTCCATCGACTTTTTGCACTGACTCCCTTTTCAGCACTCTTCTCTTGCCCACCCCAGGGTGAGGAGCAAAGTGACCATGGGATGGCAAGATAGATCCACATTGCATCTGTTTACTCTGCATTGTACAAGGAGCTTGTGCAGAGGGCTTTGCAATCCTCTGCAAAGCAGAGGGGCTTCAAGAAAGCCACTCCATACAAAACAGCACCATTAATTTTTCCTAGAGTCATCGTTCCTGCTGTTTAAATCCAGCCCTACAGCTCATTACAAGTGTTCCAGTTCCTACAGTGGGGAGGGGGAAAAAAACCCAACAGCTTACAACAAATACTCCATGTCTGTGTCTTTAAATATCTCAGAAGAACACAAGTTCAATAGACTACATCAAAACTGAATTAAAGGACAGAAAAACCAAGCCAAAGGCAGATATAAGTTAAAAAAAGAAGTTAATAGCGTGATGAATCTCAGAGTTTATCCACACGAGAGCGTGAGGATGCATGCGACTTCATCCATCAGATGATGGATGACCTTCATCTCTTTTCCCCTGTGCAAGGGTAGTATAGCAGATGAGTATTGTTTTTATATCCTAAAGACCTCTATGCAGAGATCACAAACACAGGGTTTGCAAGCTAGTATTCCATAATAAAAGCAGGGAATATCCATTACTGCTTTTAGACACAAAGCACACACTGTTTCCATCCTAAGCAAAATAGAAAACGTATTACGAGAGGCCTCTGGGTTTTCCACTTTAGTCCAAACATTATCCATCTGTAGTGAGAGGGAAGTGAAAAGAGAGCACAGAGTGTGAGTAGTGTTCAGTCGCTGATACAGAAGAACAGCAGGAGGATGAACTTGTAAGTCAGACTGTTACCACTGTCAGCAAACACATCCCCTAATCCTTCAAACACCCCCAGGGTCAAGAACATACATCCAGTATGGTTCTTTGAATGACTGATCCTGCTCATTTACTGAGTGTTTTGTCAACTGCTGCAGCTCAGCCTCCTTCAAACTCTTTTCACAAAATATAGGTACAAGCCAGACTTCTTCGTGATTTTTCCTCCAGACTATGAGAACAGAACATATTATCTGCAGAAAAATGTACTTTTCTTTTCATCCCACATACTCATCCAGAAGTCTGGTCCCCAGAAACAGAGGATGACCATACACAGGAAAAGTGTCATACTCTACAGGTGATAAAAGCCTCTTCAAAGGAGGACTACAACATTTTTCCCTAGAAAAAGCAAAACAAGACCTAGGAAATAAGACAAAAATACTATCTAAAAATAATGAGGCATTTTCAACCACAGCCAATTTACAGTTGTACCTGTGGAACCCATCTGCCATGCTCAATTAGAGAACAGGTCTTCAGCTATGACCTTCCTTCAGTTTGTAATGAGGGAAAAAAAATCACACACATGAAAAACAGCTTGACTGGTGCAGACAGCTCATTTTCCCCTCAACATCATCTCAGGTATACCTTTTTCCCCACTAAGGAAACAGGGAACCCCAACAGGAGCACATTTCCCAGAAAAGATTTAGCAAGAGACTGAAGGAGCTCTGTCACAGCGTACAAAAGCACTGGAAATGGCCCTCTGAACTCTTTTATTCATTGTTCATGTGCTTTCTACTGCAGTGAGGTAAGATTATCTGACACACACTGACAGAAGCCTCATTAAATTATGCATTTAAAAAAAGCAGATTTGGGAAATAATTTATTGCGAGGACAAAGGTTACCAAGCTTACTGAAAACCAGATTACAGTTAGAAATAACAAGAATGCATCCATATTTTCTCCAGTGCCTTCTGTCACTTATTCCACCCTACTATAAAGCTTGAAAAGTACCTGTATTACAGCAGGTGTCTGAACAGCAGAAACCACAGCATTTGTTGTTTGAGATAATGTTTTCACAGGAGCAGCTGCTATTTTCTTTACTAACTGTGTGCCAGAATTCTTTGGAAAAATAAAAATAAAAAATAATTGCACATGGGCAGAGAACAGTTGTCAGACAAGTCAACGAGAAAACAGACACTGAAGCTGGGGTCAGATCCAAACCGAGACACATCCTCTGACAGTAACAATACAGGTATCATTCACACAGTCCATGTACTTTAAACACTGCTCAACAAAGCTCTTTGTCTACCAGTTTAATATTCAATAATTAGTTCAGAGACATTTACAGACAATGCATAATCAGAATAAAATGGTTAAAGAAATATGTAAATTGTTACTTTTATGCACCTCCCTACTCTTATGTTGACCACGCTACAAGAGATGGAAGCAAGAAGTCAGCAGAGCTCAGGGAAGGAGGAACATCCTAGGGACATGGGAAAGGTCCTCAGCTTTACTCAGCTTCGGAGAAATATCCCAGCACAGGATCACAAGGTTTTAGACAATAGCAGCAACCATTCAGGCAGTTTTGGCTGGCATTTTTTTTTTTTTCTTAAAATGTTTTATATCACCACCATCATCATCATCAGAGAGGAGCTCATTAATTTGAACTTCACCACACGTAACAGCTAGCAAGCTTTTTGCCAAGCTGGAAAGCAAAGCACATAGTGATGTTTATTGGTGCAAAACCAAACACCATCACCCTGTTCAGAAAGGGTTCAAATGCTTATGAGAGCCTCTGTAACCTATCTACAAACCCTGTTACAACCACGTAACACACAGCTACATCAAACTAAAGTTAGGAGAGAAGTTACCTGCACAGCACATATTCTGATTGCAGGTGTGCTGGTTGGCACGGGTGGTCTCACACTTGTGTTGTTTTGTGTCTGGTTCTGTGCTCGTGCTATTGCCTGTTGAGATACCAGCATTAGGTGGCCATTACTGCTTCTGATGAGAACAGTTCCTGTTGTAAAAAAAAACCATTCAAACTGTTAGAATTTAAGGTATATTATGGCTTTCCTGTATTTCTATGGAAGAAGTAACTAGACCACACTGATAATGTAATATTGAGTTTATGACTCCAAGGAACAGCTGGCAAGAAACATAAGAACTAAGTGCACATCAGTTTTACTATGCATCTTATGACAGAAAAAAATTCCTAAATTCGAGAGAAAAACTTAACCACCATTGAAACACTGTGTGCATACCAGCTGTAAATTTCAAAGCAGTTCATCATTTGAGTCAAGAAGACATTTTGACCATTAAAAGGACAGACACATACACACACACAGACACACACAAGGATTACTTTAACATTCATTTTAAGCAGTTCTTCAACCTGCACAATTCATCACCACTATCACACTGGGCTGCCTCTTCAGTTTCTGAACATTTAGGCACATACTTAGAGGTGAAAACACAGCTTAGAGAAAACTGCAGTGGGAACTGAAGCCTGATTAGTATGAGCTCACCTGCCTGTATCAAGACCACCCTCCCCAGTCAAGAGGGCAGTGGTCTCCCATGCAAATCAAGGTCACTGAGATATTTGAAGCGGTCACTCTGTCAAGGGTGTGTCCAAAAGCATTAAAACACATGGTTTTATTGAAGCACTTTGCAGCCAAATAGGGAGATACCCATGGGAAAGAATTAATAACAAAAAAGAAAGGGGAAAAAAAAAAAAAGACCACTCAGCTACCAAAGCCTCCTCCCTCCTCCCCTAAGGGCTCATCTCTGAAAAATTCAGAGGATTCAAAACAATCACAAATACAAAATGCCAGCTGGATACCTGGTCTGTACCACGTCAGATCCTTCAAGGGAGCTACAGAGGACCCTACCTTTCTGGTGTCTCACCTCCTTTAGCTCCAACAGCAGCTGCTGCAAAGTCCACCACTGAAAACACCATCCTCAAACACCCTCACTCAACACCGACCTTTCAAATAAAAAGGAGCAGGAGGTACAGGAGAATCCAGATTCATAAATAAGAGAACCTCAACATTTCTGCAGGACTGCAGTAAATTTTCTTGCAAGTTATCCAATATCTGAAACCCAGATCATCTATGCACACTTAGGATCTTTCCTAGTGTAAAACAAGACTGCAATGAAAGTCTTTACTACTTGGTTAGTCTGAAAGCTGTCAAAATATTGCCATACGATACAGCCCAGAACACTGCTTCTGTCTGAGTTTAAGTGTCTACAACAGGAAAAGCCACAAGCTTCATGAGTTGGGTTTTGTCGGGTATGTTTTGGGGCTTTTTTAAAAAACTGATCAAGCTATAACCACATGCTTCGAAACAGCTTTTCATCCTCCACATCTAAAAGCATGAGAGGATACTGCAAGACAACACAAAACCTGGTATAAAATTCTGAAACATCAACATATTGCCATTTACATAGCAGACACAAACTGAGAACTGCAAGAGCAGCATCTACACGATCCCCTCCTTTCTCAAGCAGCCTGTACTAGATGGGGCAGATGCACAAGGCAGTTGCATATTCAGAGCAATACTGTTCTCCCATCTGACAACTCAGCTTTCTCCTCCTCCTCCACTGACAACTTGACTATAATTATATTTAGGTACAGATGGATCATTTAATTTAATCAATGAATAGCCGGAATTATAGAAAACGTATTAGATTTCTCATTTTCTTTTCATGCCATCTTATTTAGACAGTGATTCATGGCAAACAATTTATCATCAGCCAGAAAAAGGGAATTTTTTGCCTCGTTCACACCACATGCTTACGCAGATTTCACCAACAGAGAGAAAGCTGACCACGTTTTGCTAGCAATAGCATTTCTCTCTGCTCTAGGTCTACATTCAGGATGGCAGAAGTGTTGCTACCGGAGATTTTAGGCTTTGGTTTTTATAAGCCTGCTTTAAAACATCACTGAGAGCTCTACTCTTTAAGAAAACCTTCTTAAAGAGGGTGTATATAAACTTATAATTTCATTCCTTTCGAGATTTGGAATGCATTAAGAGTTAGTTTTCATGTAGTTGGGCATTTTATCACTACTCATTACATTTATCTATTAAGTCAAATTATCAGAAGCACATTTTCTTCTTCTGCATTTGAGAAACCACACTGATACCAGTCAACTTGATTACAGGGCTGGGACTGGTTTTGCACTACTGTTCTGAAATTTCACTTGGCATTCACCAGAGATGGAGACCCTGCTGGAAAAGGATCCCATCCTCCAGTCACCTGAATGGGGGGAGTTTCCAGCACAATCTGCTTGCTCGACAGGAAGTTACCTGAAGACTGACACAGCTAGAAAGTTTATGCAAATACAGTGCAGTTCATATGCAAATTCAGTAGCATCTCCAAAAAAGAAAAGGTAGAAAAAAGCCAACTACCACGAATATTAACAAGTCAAAGTAGCCCCTTTACATTTGAGGAGGACAACAATGATCCGGAAAAGGATAACTTTCCCCCTAGCAACAGGATGAGGCATAAGGACATCCATACTGAATCGGAACACTGTGAAATAACTTGGTGAGGGCATCCACAGAAGGGAGTTACCTAAGGCCACTCCAGTGGTCATAGCCTCGACTGGAACATTCAACCATGGTAAGTTAGAGTAAGAAATTGTTCCCCTTGGAACAAACAATAATTTCTCTATCTTCGTTCCATTTGGCAGGATTTTTACTAAAGCGTGGTAGCCTTTTCATGGCAGCAGCTTTTTGTGACACTGGCAAAATTATAACTCCAAACCAGTACTGTGGTAATCTACTAACTACTGCTTCTCTAGGCTTAATGTTATTAATGTCTGATGCTAGCACAGAGAGAGCTGAAGGCAAATCTGAAACAGCTGTCAGAGTTACAGCTCCATACACTGAAGAGCCACATCTTGTCCAAGCACAAGAGACACAGTTCTCAGCCGTTACAACCTAATGTCACAAAGGGACAGTAAACTGACACATGGATTGCCTGAAACACTTCGAAAGCTGTTGAGAACAGCACTTATTTTTTACCTCTGGTTGCTGCAATTTAATTACAGTTTTTCACAACTTTGATACTCCCTTTCTGCCTGGGAACAAAAGCAATAACTCCACACTGCAGCCAATAGTGCAGACTCCAAGAGGTGGCACAGAAGAAGAGGTTTCATGGTTCTGAGAGCTCAAAACCAATGCCTGAAGTCTCACACACTTTCCACTGCTGCACAAGTGTGAAATGAGGGAACAGAAGGTGATGGAAACGTTGAGGCTCCCAGTAGAAAGGTCACGTAAACAGACTCGTGCAGCTACCAAGACACTACTATCAGAAATGAAGATAAGTGCATGAATCCACATTCTTCACTTGGTGGGGAGGAAGGATAGTACTTCTTATCAAGAGCTGTTTTCACATTCACTACAAGGCAAATACTAACAAACTAAATGTGAAAACAGACCATGTCTTGCAGTCCCTGCAACTCCACAAGAAAATGGGTGGAAGGAAGAGACAACGCACGGAACAACACAGGACCTCCGAGCAGCTGAAACATGAAGTTTCAGCTAACACCTCTCAGCACTGCATTTAAAACCAGAAAAGGTATTGGCAGTCTGAGCGAAATGTCAGCACCAATGTAGTAAATGAAGAGCAATACAGCATCCTCATAACACTAGAGGTGCCCTCTTTTGGGCTGCACTTCCAATAACACTCTGTTTGATAGTTTTACTGGAGTTGATTCAGGGAACAGGAACGACTTTCTCATTATTCATATGCACTTTGATAGTAAGAGCAAGGCACAAGCCCTTTGGGGCTACCAAGCTGTTCCTATTTTCAAACCAAAGTGACCGGTTACCATCAGTGTTTATTTCTTACATGCTTCACTGGAGGACTCGGATGTCTCTTGCAGATTAAAAACCAGCCCTTTTTGCAATGAATTAAGACTTCTGTCCTTAGATATTCTCCCTGTCCTGCCAAAAACATGCTTTGGAAAGTTATTTGGTTTTCCTACACTGGCAGAGAAGGCAGTTAAAATACAATGAGCTATTTCAGCCATTTGTTCCCTGCACACCTTTCTTCCTCCAAAGCTACACAGGAGGAGCCATGCTACACCTTCTTACCTTGAAGAGGTCTCATTGAGATCTACACGCTTTCTCCCATGCCCTACCTTCTCCTGTAACAGGGGCTGCAGGTACCCTGCCTTCAGGAGGAGTGCCTGGCAGCAGTCCTGCAAAACTCAGGCAGCCACAACCCAGATCAGCCTCTACCTAGACATGGCAGCAGTGTGAACAATGGAAAATTAGAGGCCTTTCTAATGAAATTTTATTGAACAATGGAAAATTAGAGGCCTTTCTAATGAAATTTTATTTAATTTCATTTCTCAAACTTGAGATCCCTCTGCTACAAATTTTCACTGTCCCAACACCACCAGTGAAGAAACCCAGCTTATTCTGAACTCAGTTTAGCATCCAACCCAGGAACCAAGAAACACAGGAAGAACAGCTTCCAGATACCTCTGTATTTTAACCAGAAAGCACCAAAACCTCCGAGCACCAGAGACATGAACAAGAAGCTGTGGGACAACGGCAGAGATCTGTTTATGCCACTGTATTTAATGCCACCTGCACGGCTTCACTGCATTTCAGGGAATAGTGTTAAGGAAACCACAACGCTGTTAACATAAAGCTGAAGCTCTGGGCTTCACCCAGCAGCACTGAACACCAATGTATGCTAAAAGCATCCCAACTTCCACCACGTAAGACAAGCCTGAGGCCATTTCTGAAGGGCAGCTTCACCCAGGAATTTCCTGAGATGAACCAGCTGGCATTTGTGCTCCAGTGGAGATACACCGTATGGTGTCACACGTGAAGCTGAAGTTGTCGAGTTAAGCCACCACTTCGATTACATGGTTTCTAACCCAGCTGCTCAACCACACAGCTCTTGGGAACTGCTGGCTAGGGAATAACGTGAGGAAATGAAGTCTTTTGTTCCTCAAATAAAGTACAAGCAAGAACCAACCACAATGAGACCAAACTCATTTAAGAGAACACAAGTCACAAAAGCTGCTTTCAAAGAAGGATAAATTTAGCTGATTTCTAAACAAAAAGTGCCTCTATCAGGTATGTTGCTGATCTTACTCAAGTGCACTTTAACACCAATTATAAAAACAAGGCTAAATGGGACTTCAAGGTCTCAAATCAGTAACTGAACAACAAAAATGTTTTAAAACAACAGTAATGTGTCCGAGCTCTCTGTTCCTAAACTAATCCCATTCTTTCAGTGAGCTACTCAAAACAAAGGGATAGCTTTTAAGGCAGTTATTTCAAGATGAGACCAAGCTTTAGAGGGGATATTTTAATAGGACACTAAATGGCAATTAAAAAAATAATATTGGTTTTAAGTTTCTTTGACTATTTAGGATCATTAAAAATTTGGAAAATAAAAGGCCAAACACTACTAATCCATGCAACAGCTTTGAATACAGTTTTTCTCTCTAAAGCCATCCTTCAGAAAAAAAAAACCCACAACATGTTTTTTTCCTCTTTAATCCCATTTATTGAGTCCCACAGAACAGGTCACTTAAAAGTTTTAAAAACACATTACAGGACTGAATTAGACCAAAAAAAGGCATTCTTAGAGGCATAAACTGTTCAGGCAGTGATTGTATCAAGGTGCATTATGTCGCAGATTAGCTGACAAAGAGTGCTAAAGAGGCACAAAGTGTTAATGAAATGCTGTGAAAGACAGTAACTTAACTTTTACATGACTTACATAATCCTTCCAATACGATGGGGCTGTAATGTTTTCAGATGAAGCATGGTCTGTAGTGCATGCAGGAGAACTACTGATTCCCCCTGAATCAGTACTTGAGCTGTCCTAGATGTCTACTGCAAATTTCTGTAGTGGAGATGAAGAAACAGGGACAACAGCCCAGTTTGGAGGCAACATCTGGCTGTGCTTTTCACGGTCTTAGGAATAAAGCTACAGCAAAGATCTAGAGGCCACACCAAGTTACCTCACCACAGGCTCCCAATAATGATCTCTAACTTCTGTTCTTAAACACATCTGAATTCAGGCAACAGATCTTCTGTGAAGTCAAACAGATTGCCTGTTTTAGGCTTTTCTTGGGAAAAACACCTCTGGTTGTTCTTTAGATTTCCCAGATAAGCAGGGCAGAGGGCTCAACTACACTGTGTGGGGTCAAGATAAGTTGTTCAGCATTTACACTACACCCACAAAACATTTTACTCCATTCAACAAATCATTCCAACCTTTGGAAGTCCATTCTAACTGCTGTAAGAATAATTCAGCAACGCCCAACCCACAATCAAGCACTGCTATTGCTGCAACCAGAATCACTCACCACACATCCAGGCCCTCAAGCAATTAATTCCATTCACATTTTGTTTCACAAACTAAATAGTTACACATTTCAGCAATCACCCTCTGTGCTCTTTCCCTTTGTTCCAGGGAAGCTTCTAAACTAATGGGTCTTTATAGCAATGGCTCAAGACCAGTGACTAGCACGTAGGTATTGCAGAGTCACAATGAGGTGTCAGATTTTGGATTCCAATGAAAGACACCTTGTTTTGCCCACGGATATGGAAATCATTGATTTCCATGTCAGGAGAAAAAGTCAAAGGGCATAATCCTCATATTCTTTCATGCTACAACAGAATACAGTCTAAATAAAATACAACACAATGTTATACCCCTAAGTTCTTTGAAGATGTTGATGGCATCTTTGCCAACTCTACAAACTGCACCGCAGATTAATGTAGACTCTGGCCTACAACCTTCAAGGTTGATGTCTGACATCTCATCTTTTCAAAGCCAGTGACCAGCTTTCCTCGCAGACATTACTGTCCAGCTGACAGCACAGTTCCACCAGCATTAATTAATCTTTCCCAGACGCCTGGCTTGCTGTGAGCAGTGTTTTAAACCACCACCATGTACCCAAAATGCTGTCACGTTAACAGCTCGAGGGGCTTACCGTCCCAGCAAAGGCTGCTGCCTTCAGTAACTCCAACCCTTCTGTGGCTAAGCACCTTTCTGTGCCAACAACAGGCACCAGCTCCTGAGACACCCAGTGCAGACACGGGCTTTCCAAGCACCGGGAGCCAGGAAAGGGATGATGCTGTCTCTTCTAGGCAGGATGGAGCAGACTGATATCCTATTGTCTCAAACAGTCTGGAATAATGGACACCACGCATCTTTCTGAAGAGTGTAAACAGTCCCCTCTCCCGCCCTTCCTCCAGAACTAGACACAAAGTGCTAAAACTGCAGAAATCTGAAGCCGAGTTTCACACGCTGCCCAACCAGCAAGTCTTACCCAAGCTGTGGGAGACTAGCTGCTCACCAATGCATTTCGGTGCCCAGATGGATGATATCTGTTAACAGTCTAGCAACTGGGCCCCCATAGCGCTGATGCCTTTTCACAGAACACGGGTGCACATTTCAGCATTAGGAGTTCTCCTCAACTGCACGAACAGTTGAGCTTCTCTCCTTGAGAATACATTTATATCCTTGCCATTTTACAGTTCTAGTAGAACTCTTAAGCAAAAGTATAACTGTACCAGTTGCAAAAGTAGTTAACTTTTTTTTTTTTTATATCAAGCAACAGATGTCCATACGAACCATCTAAAGAAAATCTGGCCATTGCATTGATACTTGGAGGGGATGTAAATAACCAGAAGGTTTTCTGGGCATAGTTACAAGATGGCACTACTGTTTCTATTTGGATTCAGAGTGTACTTATTACACTTGAATCCTAAGAGATGTTGTTTTTATTGTGCGTAGGCACAGGGGATTCCCAGCCAACGCTGTGTACCACAAGACAGAGCCTTATTTGATACCGTGATAACATCCAGCTCTTGTCCTTGGGCCACGCCTTTCAGCAACTGGGATCATTTCCCATCTGCATTTCCCCATCGCATCTTTGTGGTTTGCAACTTTGCACCTTGAGGCTTGGTTGCTTTCCTGTCTGAGTAATCAGACAGTTCTAGGATTGTCTACCGCTAAGATGATCTGACTTGAGCATTCTCCGGGACCCAAATTACCTCATACAGGAGCTTCAAATATTTGCAGAGGACTCAGCTGATGGCAGTGAAATAGCACCTCAAAGGAACAAAGTGACACTTCCTTACTCTCAAGACAATTCCTACTGCACTGAAAGAGGCATCGAGTCTCTACACCACATCCTCTTGTGTACTCCTAGTATTCACTGGAGTGAAATTCTTCAAACAGCAAGTTACATGCTTGGCACACTGCAGCCATATATCTACAGCACACGGCTTTCTAAGGACCAGAAGGTACGCCAGTACCCTGCACTCACCATCTCTGGAACAGCCATTTAGCTGTTAAGAGAGAAATCTGAAGCTGAAGCATTGAACCACAAATCTTAACTTTAAACCAAGAGTTGCTCAAAACATCATTGGTGTCTTGGCAGTGTTCTAACAAAGGACAAGATCAGTCCCTTTAAACCTCTGTCTCCTTTAAATAAGAGGAGAATCAAGTCAGTTAATTCAGATTAATTTCACAATGGGACATTTGTTTCCTCATTACTCACTTCGGGACCAGAAGAAAGTTGAATTCCACTTGATTTCTTCTGCAAGTGCAAATTCACTCCTCAGCTGGATGGCTTTTCACTAGCAAACAAGGGATCAACACTGAATTTTAACACTGATCACCACCTTGCTCTAGGTGTGACAGAGCAAACAAAAATTATTGCAGAAGACAGCAAAACCTTCATGGGAAGCATTAACTTCTATCTACACAGATACTGCGGAAACTGTCACCAGAACTGTGTGATATTTGTCACGTGCCCAGCATGTGAGCCATGCATAAAGGTGTTCTGACTGCACTAACCCCCTTGAACAGACAGCCCTGGCTGCCCCACTGAGCCTGCCTGGTAATGCACCACCCACCAGTCACCGGGACCTGCCTGCCAGGGCTCCACTGGGACTAGGTGGCAACTGCCACTGGGCAAGCTGCCAGGGAAAGTCTTCGGGTGCTGTGCCAACCAGGGCATGCTGTTTCACCCAGTACTTAATCTAGCCTGGACATCCACCCAAGGAACCCTGATTTCCCGGGCAACTCCTAGGAGCAGCCAGTGCTAATGAAAGCATCTCCTCTGCCTCCACCAAACGGGAAGCATGCACTGGAAGCAGTCTGCAGACACGAGCTATGAAAATTAAGTGTTACCACATCGTCTGACTGTTCTTACAGCACAGTGAGATCACTGAGTTTCACCAGTTCTCCAGCCTTAACAGAGCCTGGATTTGCTCATTAGCACCAAGGATTTTCCATCTATTGCCGTTTTTACCCTGCTCCAGTTGCAATCAGAGACTATTTCCTCAAGACACTGGTGGAAAAGATCCGTTAGTGGACTTTGTTCTAAAGGTGAACCAGATGGCAGAACAGACCTTAATCCTGACAATTTGAATAGTAAGACACTTTAAAACATCATTTTGCAAATTAAAAGCAACATTTTGCAAATTATACTCGCTTTTCTTCTGACGTCATCAGTTTTCAAAAAAGTAGCTTCACACAAAGAGAATTCCGAAAAAAGTATTTGCCTTTCAGTTTTGTCTAAATGGTTAAGGCAGTACTAATTATTCATCTTTGATAGTTATCAGAAGCCTTGCAGTTACATCAAAACTCACACATACAGCTGTAAATACAATCCTACCCACTAGGCACAGCACAGATTCCAACCACATGGCATAACAAATACCTGGTTCTCTAAGATGACTTAAAAAACCTGGTATTGCAGCTACTCAAAATAACAACACATGAGCTTACCTACTTTTTTATCAGCATCTTTAGGAAAAAGAACACTGAAACATAATTAGTGTTCCTTCCAGCTGTCACTTGTGTGTGGATGATACTATTTTTACTGCTACAAGATGAAAGGTCCTTTAAATACTGCAAAAGCAACACAAGTCAGGCTCATGTTCTCTCTCTTCTAAGGATTAAAAGAAGTTTACTATTCACCAAACTGTAGCTGTAATTCTTTGCTATACACTCCAACTGACTGTAAAATCTGAACAGCACTTAACGTTAATTTTACTGAGCACAATATTTCCATGCTTCAGTATTCAGAATGCATCTTTTTTTTTTTTCCCTGTGTGTTGGAAAACCGTAAATCTAGACATTAGCTTTACATCTTCTGCCAAGACTTAAATCTTAATTCCCACAAGGCTGTGCATTTAATTATATGGAGGCATTATTTTGCTAGACACACTCAGTCCTGAAAGCAAAACCAAGTCCTACAGTGCAGCTGAAATTTCAACTGGTTACGCCACAAGACATTTTCTCACTATTATCTAAGTTTGACTTAGTTCTTCAAGCCCACCAAAGCTTTGTTGACCCTTCCTCAGGGAAAAAAAAAAAAAGTTGATCAGTGTCACCTAATGTGAAGAGAGAAGTTTGCAGAGAATCCATCCCAAGAAGCCTGCTAAACAGAGGACATTATTGGGATACAAAAGGTTACAAGCATCGATTATTTAGCCCCTACTAGTCTAAGCACAAGTACCATGCTCGCACTTCATGGGATTATCAACATCCAGAAACTGCATTCTTTAAAGGAATTTCTAGGATTTTTCTGCTGTTGAAATAAGAAATCTTTAGATAGCCTACTCCTACTCAAACAAAATATAAACTAAGAAGTATTTGAAAATCAGCGCTTCCTCCTATTCTAAAGCAAAGGACCAGACACAAATATGAAAATATCGAATTCCTCATGTGGTTTTACCACTGAAAAACAACAACTGGAACATGAAGAGGGAGATTCGCAGCACTTTGCATGAGCCATATTAGGTCAACTTCGAAAGCAGAAGGCAGCAGCATCCAGATGTTTATCAGCCCTTACCTCTTCAGGTTACCTACCTTAGGTTCTACATACAATTAAGAGGAACTCGACAAGGCCAGGATCCACACCATCCCACTGCAGTTTTGGAATACCCACACCGGTTCTCTCCTTCCCACCCGCAGGAGTCCACATGCTGCCTGCCTGCCTCTTGTCACACAGCCCCAGCCACCCGACACGAGCAGTGGCTGTGCTTTCTGAAGTTACCCACTGTCAGCCTAGATAAGCTGCAGGCAGTGGAAAACCTGCCACAGACAAGGCAAAACACCCAAGCAAAGACAACTGAGCCGCAAACAGAAACCAAGAAGCTGTACCTGCTGCCGTTCCCCCCGAAGTCAGGTGCAAAGGAAACCTTATACCATGGAGGAGACCATGCCTTACACCACATCACCAGTGAAATTACAGCACACTCGGGGCAACTGCTCTTTGCTGACACCGTGCTTGCTCAGGCCCAGTGGTGTTAGCAATAATGGAAAGCATAAAACAGAAATACACACACCAGAGGCAGCCAACGCCACAGTGAAGAGCGATGGCAGCTGCTGCCACAGCCCTGGAACCAGCAGCAGTGGCATAAGGTGAGGTTTTCAGAGAGCTTCCCTGCTCTGAGCAGGTTGAAGGTAGCAATGGAAGATCCCTGGCATCCGGTTCAGTTCTGTCCTTTTTCATCCCATCAGCAGAGAAGCAGATATATCTGCTAATTGTCCTTTAAACACCTGCAAAAATGAGCATTCCAGGGCCAGGGATAGTCTGAAAATACAGACACACAAGTGACAAAAACCTAAGTTCAAGAAAAGTAAACAAAACCAAGAAACAACATTATTTTTGCTGGTTTTATGCTCTTTTTCTACTTTCCACTTCTCCAAAGCAGTGTGGGGCCCAAAGACACTAAGGTAAAATACAGACATTTGTCATGGCCCTTGTCACTCCTTCCCTTTCCCAATTATTTCCTCCTGTTTAATAGCACAGCCCATCCATTTCTCCCCCAACATTAGGCTCAGGTTAACCGAGGACACAGTTTCTTGTTAAGTAGATGGTCCATGGCATGAGACTTTTGCAGGTTTGTATCCATCAGCACAGGCCACACATGGAGCTCCGGACAGAGGCAGCACTGCGCTCACCATGCCGGCCTGTTCTCTGCTACGGACCCAGACGGCTACATGCAAAGCCTTCTGCAATGCTGCCAACCTGCTCTTGCCAGCAAAGAGGGCAGCTGAGGAAAGGTCCCTTTGGTAGATCCAGTTCCCTTCATTTGGGAGGACACAGCCCAGCCACTCAGTCCAAGAGCTGATGGTATGCCCGGTCGAAAGACCGAACCCAAACCCTGGTCAGACCAGCTGGAGTCCTGTTGCGTGCTAAAGCCTTCAGCAGTGGTCAGCCAGGGATGGACCGGTGCAGGAGGATGGCCTTGGGTACCAGCAGCACTGCCCCGATGGCTGGCTGCTCCACTGAAAACCAGCACTTTGTAGAGGAAACCACAGGAAGGTGATGAAAAACCTTTGTTACTCAGAAGCATGTCTGTGTCCTTCAAGAACTTGCAAAGCTCAGTGATCCTTCCTGGGTAACCAGGCAAAAAAGGGCACTTGGCAGGTGGGCAATCTGTGCTCAGAGACTTGAGGAGTCAGTCATGGCTAGTCACCTGCCTTCCCCACCTCCTGGCTTTATTCTGAGCAAGAGGAAGGGGGAGGTTGAGATGGAAGAGAAAGAACAGCGTAAATCCCAGATTCCATGAACCTCCAGTGCCCTCCAAGTCACAGAGGCAAAGGCAGCTCCGCTGGTGCCCTTCCTTGCCCAGACTGTAGCACTGTGGAAGCAATGCCCGCTCCAGGCCACGAGCAGTTCATGAGTAACTCAGGACGACCAGGAAGAGCAGTGCTGTCCAGCCTTCCTCAGAACAAACCACCTCAAACATTTCCCTTTGAAACTCAAGGGAAGGATGTTTTCTCTATGCATTTTTCTTAGCAGGTGCCACAAAAATTGAATGGCATGATTTTAAACCTAAGTGCATTTTCCCTTCTGTATTTTATCCTGTATGGCTAGATTTGGCAGTTTGTTTGAAATACAAACTTTTCAAGCCTAAGAATTCGGTGGTTTATTCCACTTCCTTTTTTTAAATGATGCTAACACTTGTAGCTTTAATGCTATTCATCTTGCATTTTTTATTATTAATTAAAAATTGAATCCACCTAGAAGAGAGAGGCAAAACACCAACACTCAAGACAGAATGCGTTTTTATATAACCTTACAACAATTACTTAGGCAAGTTTCCCTGAAACATTGATCCATTTGAAATCTGACATCTATGTTTCTTCTGAAGCACTCAAGTCCATACAGTTATTTTAATTCACAATGCTGCAGAGTACCAGCACCTCTGAACTTCTGATATAAAGCCTACATTGTCCCAGGAGCAAGGAAAACAAGGTGATGCAACTGAGGGGTAATACTGTTTTTATGACATCTGCCTACTACCACAGTACAAGTCAGATGACATTCAGCACTGTACCTGGATGCAACCAAACCCAAGCCACTACAAAAAAACCCGTAAGTTTTGCTAACTTGTAGCTCCCAAACCACAGGCAACTCGCATGAGCATCCACCTTCAAGGAAAGGTGTTTAACTGAATGTTAGCACATTCCAGAAAGCAAAAAATATTAGATACAAAACCTGAATACCTGGGAAGCCCTGATACAAAAAGTTAATATATTTCCATCATGGTTCATTTCAGAGGAAAGTTGGCAAGGATTTAGACTCATCCTTGACTGCTGACTACCCAGACATTACAGCATCATGAGTGCTGGGAAATCTACAGTAAAACTGACTGACTAAAGACTTTTTTTTAATTAGCATTATATATTTCCTTGGGAGGTGCATGTCTTTGATAAAGACATTGGGATTAAAAAAAAATGAGGGAAGGAAAAAAAAAAGCAAATACGCACTACCAGCACAGGGATTACTGTAAAGCCAGTCATCCTTTTCAGCAATATCCGACCTGAAAGTAATTGCAACAGATGCTCCACCAACAGAACTGTCCTGGCAGGAAATAATTATAGCATCAAATAGCAATAAAGTCATTACATATCTTGGGGTCTCAACAGAGCGAGACCAAAACCAGTGGAAGCAAAGTCGCTTTTTTCTTAAAAAAAGCATTTAAATACAGCGCAGCAGGGAGAAGTGGGAAGTTCAGAACCAACAGCACCTTCTTCCTCTTAAGAGAAAGTGCAGGTCGAAACCCTGGCTAATCCTCTGTTGCTACCCAAAGTATTAAGCTGTCTGTATCAGCACCGTGCAATTCCTACGCTAATATTTTCACTGCTGCTATAGGAAACGCATCTGTAAGGGCGGTATCTCTCCCAACTCTTACGTTTCCCACAGAGGGTTTACAGAAAAAAAAGCGCTTCAAGGAGCAACACGTAATGAACTTTCAACTCTGCCCTCCTTAGGCACGGTAACAGTTTGTTCCACCGACAGTCGCACCGGCCTGGTTGTGCCGGTAACAGTTCCTGCGGGACTGCCCGGCCGGAGGGGAGCGCGGGCAGCCTGACCCGCTCCGTGACTTACGGGAGCCGCTCTGCAGCCGCCAACCCACGCTCACACCCCCTCCCCGAGACACTCCTCCGTCCAAGTTCCACTCAAACCTCCAGCAGTCTTTTTCAAGTCATATATTATGGTAACTTGGCCGCTGAGGTTTTGGTTACTTCTCCTGCTCCTCGTGCTATCCAGCAAAGTAAGAAGTTGCCTTTATCCAGAGACTTCCAGATCCATCCTCCAGACAGGCTGTAGGCATCCCCAGCGCTACCCGACTGAACCCAGTCACATTGCCAATGGATGCGAGGCAGACACACGCCGGTTCCCAGAAGTTTGGGGCAGACAACAAACCCGAAACACACACCGACGCTACCATCATCACCACCCCCGCCGCCCTGCCCCGTCCTTCGCCCCGGCTCGCCTCCAGCAGCAAGGGCAGCGCGGCGGGCTCCCCGTCCTGCACACCGACTCCCCGGCAGCCGGGGAAGTCGCGACACGGGACATGCCCGCAGCTGGGGCAGCCCGGGACGGATCACTCACCTGGGGGCAGCTGCAAGTTGGCCGGCAACTGGAGGGTGGTCGTGGGCGGCCCCTTGGGCGCCACCGGCCGCGGGACGCCGGGAGCGGGCCCCCGCGCCACCGGGGTCCCTGAGGGGGCGGCCGCCGGGCGC
>VZTA01000023.1:0-10096 GCA_013398855.1 Mohoua ochrocephala | reverse complement strand
AAAGGAGGAGGGAAGAAGGGCGGTCCCACGCCGCCAGCGCGTCCTACTGCGGCGGCGCCCGGCTCGGCCCCACCGCCCCTTGGAGCCCGCCCGTGTCTATGGAGCCGTGCGGACCCCAGTGTCTGTGCCCTGTTGAAGTTGGCGGCAGCGCAGAGAGCCCGGGCGGCCAGAGGGGGACGCGCCCGGAGCGCCGGGATGGGGGTGACGCGTGGGTGGCCGCGGCAGAGCCGCTCCTCCCGCCGTGCCAGCCTCCGGCCCGCCTACCTGCGCCAGACCACCCCCGGCTGTACCTGGGCTGCAGGTGTCCTTGCGGCTTCCATTCAAAACAACAGCGGCTCCGGCAAGTGCGAGAGTTCGCCGTGTCGTGATAGGAGCTTGCCTGACGGGCCGAGACGGCGAAAGCAGCGCGGACCTGTAAAGATGAAGGGGACAAAGTTGTCCCGTTTGACCTTCATGCCCGGGGCTCGACTTGAAAAAAGGCTGAGGGAGGACGTGGAACTCGGTCGCCCTTGTAAAGCAAGTGTAATCCTGACAGAATACACGCAACACAGCTCTAAAAACGAATTTCAGAATATGACTGAAAGTTTTTTCACGTGTGATAGGGAACTCATCATGACCTTCCGTGATTCTGCTTTGAGGTCGTTGCGTATCATAGCCAAGTTTGGGCTAAATTTCATTACATTCTGAAGCATGTTTCTGCACGTGCTTTATTTTACCCATAAAATTTAAGAGGTATTGCTTATATCTGCCCAAGTTGAGCACAACATAAGCAATAAAAAAATCCAGGGCCTCTTGTAGAGTTCATTAAAGTGGTACAAAAACCACAAAGTCCAAAAAATATTAGGAGAAAAAAAAAATTACTCTTGTATTCAACTTCCCTTGCAACTATGTTTTTCAGGTAGAAATGTAGACAAGAAAGGGAAACACTCCTCTTTTTGACCATTTCAAGTAACAACCTTGCTTGATTCCACAGCGTTACTGCTTTATATTGCTGTCAGCAGCAACAGAAACAGTTAGAGTAATTGCTCGCTAATTGCCATGCCTATCTTATTCCAGAACAAATCGGCCCAAAATCTCAAAGAGGTGGCAGCAGCAATGATCAGTTTCCAACTGTCAATGATCACAGTTTCCAAGTGTCAGAGCAAGCTCGGAAGATGGTGAGAGAGGAGAGGTGATAACACAAGAGTGAGCATCCTCTGTACCTTGTACAGATCTGCCAAGTCTGGCCAAATTACATCACTTCTTACTCATGTGAGACGGTGTTACACACACAAAGTAACAACCAGGGTACAGGGAGTTACCTGCTACGTGCCAAAGGATGCACAGACACCAGGAGACCGGGATGCTTCCATTTCAGCAAAGACCAGCAGTGACCGATGGCAGAAGGAAAGAGGATGCAAAGCAAGGCATCATGTCTGTTGTTCTTGGACTTCAGGAAGAGTGGAGTTGGCTTCTTACTGAAATCCAAGTTGTTATCTTCTTGCAGCCATTGAACTTCTGAGGGAATCTCTGAGACCCCCATGCAAATGCTCAGGAGTGAAAGCGTATCTGAAAGAGGCAAAAAGAAACAGCTGAAGACAAAAGAAATGTATGCACTAAAGCTGCAAAGCACAGCAGTGTGTGGAAATAGGAAGTAGAAAATGCAGCTTAGTTTGAGAAAGAAATACATGAATCAAGAAGCAAAGGAAGGAATATGAAACGCACTATGAGAAAAGGCGTAGCACAATTATAATAAAGACCAAAAAAAGCCCTATAGCCCAGTGAACAAAGCCCAGATGATTTAGAAACATGCATGTCTTTAAAAAAATAAAAAGCTAAAGTGGCCTCTCCAAAGCAGAGGCACCCATCGTTCTATGAAACTGCACAGGAAATAACAAGAAGAGTCATTTTTCCACACTGGAAAAATGTGTTATCATAGAGGCCCAGTACGCAACCTTTATTAACAAAGTTAACAAAAATGCAAAAGGTCATCCAGAATAAAAAGGAAAAAATAATCTGGACCTTGAAAGCTATTTTTCATAACTGAACAGGTTACAGCATGTAAGGAAAGTTACTTTTGTCATTACCTGGAGTTTTGGGGTTTTAAAAAATTTCTATTCTTTTGGGTAAATGTGACCATCAAAAAAAACCCCATACATTGAAAAACTCTGAATGAAGTCATCATTCTTGTCTGCACTCTTTTTTACCCCAAGACCTTGTCCAGGGGATACTGCTAAGTGTGGTAACTACTTTTCAGAGTCAGCTGAAGAGACATCTAACTGTTCCTTCCATGAGCACCCGGCCTTGGCAAACTGACCTGTTTCACTACTTCAAATAACCCATGAATGGGCTCATCAGACATTCATATAGAAGTACTTTCTTTACCTTGCAGGCATAGGAAAGCATTACAAGCAAACAGCAGCTCAGATTTCCTTCCCAGGAGCTGTTAGGTTATATAGTTTGCTCTGCATAACCTGTTTCCAACAGCTGAGACCTTCGCAGTGCACACTGAATGAGTCTGTGCTGTTCTAAGATTTCGGGAGGCTTTCAAATAGCATATTTAAAACACAAACCACCCTCCCTAAAGCTACTCACCCTCCAAAATTTTTGTCCACACAGTAGGCCTTAACTCTTCTGAAGACAGACCTTTTTAAGTCCATAGATCTTAAGTCAGTTTCACACACAACAATGGTTTCAGCTTCCTATAACTCTAAAATCTAATATGCTTCAAGTGGTTTTAATCTGTCCATGATCCTTTATTTTCTCTTAGTTGGAAATGCAGGAATAGAATACATGACCAAACAGACTAAGTAATGGGAATAAAACTTGTAAATGTGTATCTATTTACTAATGAAAACAACCAAGTGAAATCACAGATAGCTATTTAATATCAGCAGTAACCACACCTGCATTTTGGTTGCAATTTGAGTAGATTTTTTTAGTTTGTTTGTTTATAGTCAGACTTAGAGTCTGCCCTGTTTTTGCTGTCTTGACTGATGATCTTTTTATGGAGGTGCCTCTCTCTTTCAGATATTCAGGTCACAATGTATATACAGATTTGCGTAAGTCAAAGTCTTTGTTCCATGAGGTACAATACCCTGCAGCTTTAAAACCTTATAAAACATTTAAAAGTACAACAGGAAGGTATAATAAAAGAATTGGGCATATACTTTTATACTGTTATAAGACATAAAGCTTGGGTGACTATGAGCTGCTAATAGCAAGAGAGCTAACAGGGAGGCATGTGAAGCCCAGCAGAGGAATTGCTGTCTGGCTGTGCACCTGCAGTGCCAGCTGATTTGAGGAACCCCAAGCTACATCATATAATCATAGAAATATTTAGGTTGGAAAAGACCACCAAGTCCAACCATTAACCCTGCACTGCCAAGTCAATCACTAAACCATGTCCCTCAGTACCACACACAGAGATCATTTCAATACCTCCAGGGACTGTGACTTAACCACTTCCCTGGGCAGCCTGTTCCAATGCTCAACAGCCCTTCCAGTGAAGAAATTTTTCCTTGTCTTCAATCTAAACCTCCCCTGGCTCAATCTGAGGCTATTTCCTCTTGTCCTGTCACTTGTTACTTGGGAGAAGAGATCACCTGCCACCTGGCTACACCCTCCTTTCAGGTAGTTGTAGAGAGAGATAAGGGCATCCCTCAGCCTCCTCTTCTCCAAACTAAACACTCCCAACTCCCGTAGCCATTCCCCAAACAATTTGAGCTCCAGATCCTTCCCCAGCTCTGTTGCCCTTCTCTGGACACGCTCCAGCCCCTCAATGTCCTTCTTGTCGTGAGGGGCCCAGAACTGAACCCAGGATTTGAGGTGCAGCCTCCTCAGTGCCGAGTACAGGGGGACAATCACTGCCCTGGTCCTGCTGGACACACCATTGCTGATACAGGCCAGATGCCACTGACCTTCTTGGCCACCTGGGCACAGCTGGCTCATGTTCAGCTGGAAGTGATCTGATGAGGTGGGAAGGTCTGGAAAGCACAAGCACCTCACAAGCTTGGCTCTGAGTGAGAAAGACAGATCAGAAAACTAAGTGAACAAAGGAAAAAAGAAGGGAGGAATGGGCATGAGCATCATGTAGCTGAAAATATACAGTAACAGGAAACAGGTACAGTAAAAATGCCTCTACAAAAGAGACCCACAGTATTAAAGCTTAACCTCTGGGCACAAATATATTCTCAATGGAACACAAGAGAGTAAAACCAATTGATCTCAGACTTAACATTTTAAGAATTACAGACCTGTACTAGGAAGTTATACTGGATACCACTTGCTATCCAGTAAAACTCGCTAAAGGAAAGGAGTTTTATCACTGAAGCTGCAGTGGCCTATAATAATACAGCATTATGTAAAGTGACGTTGCTATTTTATTTATTTATTGATACTGCTCATGAATGATGTACAGCCTTGCAACACTTAGTAAATGGAACAGACAACAAATAAGATCTTTACTGGACTCATAGTACCACTGAGCAATAATTACCCTATTTGCAAAAATGACAATAAAAAAGGAGAAAAAAGGGTTCTGACAGATTTTACATATCCTGTACCACCACTAACCCAGGCCAATCATCAGCTTCTGGAAAACACGTCAGTAATGTTTTGTGGCAAATATATGTGCAAGGAAAAAAAAAAGATAAATATATGCCTCTTTACATAGCACAAACATTGGGAGCAGCACAACTCTGGCTCCATCATGTTTCAGGAAAACTACAAAACTCAGCTTAGAGAGAAACAAGTTCATTCAGCAACTCTGTGCGCTGCAGGCCATTACTGCCTCGTAGAGCTTCAAAAACATTATGCTGTCATACTTGTTCCTTGACTTTAAATCTTTTTCCCTTCTCTGCCTCTGAAACGTGCATTTCAATATCTTTTGCATTAAAAACCTGGGTGAAACAAAATGATTAATGCCACGGATTTCCGGTTGCGATGCTCCAATCTATTTAGTCACATTCCACGGCAAAAACCGTGCAGCTAAATATTGTAAAGCATTTCAAAACAGTGCAAACGGGCATAATCAGATTTATAAATCTGACAAAGGCCAGTTAAGAGACAACCAAGAGTGGAGCTACCAAAGGGGCTAAAGGGAGCTGCAACCCCTTCACATCACTCAACATCGGCCACTATAAGGCTGAGCAAAAGCTGTAACACAGACTACCCCAGTAAAATCTAAAATCCAACTGCAGACAAATTAAAACTGGTGTTAAAACAGAGTTTTCTCCTTAAAACAGAGACTGGAATTTTGTTGAGCCATATAGGATATCTTCCTCTTCTTTCACACTGTGCCCTAGTATAGAGCAAACTCAGATGTCAGCCAGAACTATATTCCATCAGGCACTTTTCAAAATTTAAGAATATGTACTGTATTTAACTGTATTTTTCAGCATTTCATAAACTCATAGTTATGCAGCTATTAGAAATTTTTCTTTCTAAATGAAAACAGAACACTCAAGTATTAACACTCTGGTGATTACTCCAAATTTGTTGAGAAAATAAACCTACAGTGCATTTACTTTTTGTCTTGGGGGAAAAAAAGAAAAGAAAGAAAAAAAAACATAAACCCAAACCAAAAACCCCAGTGCTGACAGGAAAAAGGACATAGCAAATCAGTTTCATCAGGGCAAATTGTGTACTTTCCTTCCAATTACAAGGTTGTGTCCTTGTTTTCCTTTATCCTCACAAGTATCACATTGTAGAAAATTATTGTTGGAGTGGAGTGTTTAATTTCCACCTCCCTATCCTCACGTTTCGTCTTGGATTAAGCAGGTGCATGTTTTTTAGCTGAACTGCTGGTCTTCCACTGGGAATTCATAATTTGATTCACCCTTAATACACAAAGAGCATAAAAGCATAGAAAGATAATGATTTTTGAACCTGAAACTGCAACCTTGTTTCCTTATTTTGGTTCCATGGATATTTCAAAGAAACTGGTTTACTTGATCAAAAATTAAAAAGTGTCTGCAAAGAATACCTGGATTTACTTTTTTTTCTTTTGGTCATTGATAAAAATATGAAGATTTTTTTTTCCCTTCCCATTCCCTCCTTCACATTGTTCTCATATTTGAAGGGGGAAAGAGGGGAATTTTAAACTTTGAACAAATGTTAAAACTGAAAATTAGTCTAACGTCAAAAGCATTAATGTAACGCAAATGAATTATTTGCCCTCTTGAAACATTTGGGAAAATGCATTTCCGTATTGTTGCCTTCCCTACTTCTTCTGTGCTGTTTCCAAAACATGGAAGTCACGGTCGCTTGCTGTACTGTCATATTGGGAGGGAGAAAATGCACACTGAATTTCAAAGTACACACTTGGTAAGATTTGTTACTCAAGCGGAAGACCTAGAGGCAGGCAATACCCTCTGGTGCTCCATCACCCTCATAGGAAAAAAAAAAACCCAAAAAAACCCTGATGTTCAACATAACTTCCCGCGTTTCAGTTTGAGCCCGTTCCCTCCTGTCTCGTCACTGAGCACCACTGGCTCTGTCCTCTTTGCACCCTCCTGTCAGGTATTTATAGACACTGACTTTATCTCCCTGAGCCTTCTCTTCTCCAGGCTGAGCAGTCCCAGCCCTGTCAGCCTTTCCTCATAGGTGAGATGCTCCAGTCCTTTCACCATCCTTGGGGCCCTTTGCTGGACTCTCTCCAGCATGTCCATGTCTCTCTTGTACTGGGCAGCCCAGAACTGAACGCAGCACTCCAGGTATGGTCTCACCTGTGCTGAGCAGAGAGGAAAGACTGCCTTCCTTTAGACTGCTGGCAATACTTTGTAGAGGTGGTATTACAGTAACTATCACAAAAAATGAGAATACTGCATTCTGATAATATTTTTAATGCAAATTTTTGTATATACTATAAAGCCTGTGTCTTCTCCTTATGATAGAAACAGAAGCTATTAAGCTACAAAGGGACCACAACATGTCAGAAACACTGTGATAAGGATCACTACAGGATAAAACACTGCTATAATTTTCATCATTTTCAAAGACAATGATAATGTCTTATACAACCCACACAAGTAGCATGTTGCCATACACCTTCCTACACTGCTTCCTGCATGAAATGTTCCCAACAGTGTCTTACACTATTATAAATCAGCAGCAACCATTATAGCTCCCAGCACTATCAATCTACAGAGACACTACAAAAGTCACCTAACATTGTACCACCAGATGTTAGGGGAGATGTCATACATCAAGTTGAATGCACAGGTGTCACCTGGAATAATTTTTGTGAGAAGATTTTGCATACCATTTATGTAATTGTTTCCTATAGAGTCATTAATACATAGCTGGGATGGCTGTTTTCTCCTTATTATAGCAAGTTCGATGTTTTTTCCACCAGATTTCACAGTGTAGCACACAATTAAATCATTAAAACAAGTATATTTACCAAGTATTTTGCATTTTCATGAAGGGAAGAGGCCCATGGTCTCAGGTCAACAATTTCCCCCCGCAGCTCCTAGTTAGACTCTGCTAATGTTTCAGGACTTCATCCTAGGGTATCTAGGAACATTAAATGCATGAGAACAACAGTTCTCAACTATTTTCATGCCACACAGGGCTTTTTCTTTACGTAAACTATTCTGGCAACTCTTGTTTGCCAAAACCTCTTTCTGATCGACAGCTATGGAAAGGACAAAAATTTCAATACCTTTAACACATTCCTGTGAGCAACAGTTGAAGGAACTCAAATTCTGTCCATGGTAGAAGCATTCCAAGTAAGCTGGGATGTAGACTATTTCACTAACCCACATAGGTCTATATTCAGCATTTTAGGAATGCCATGGCTGAGTTTGGCGGGGTTTTGTGCAAAAACAGCCAAGAAGCTCCGTTTGAAAGAACTGCCAAAGTTTGGCACATATTTCTTTACGTCAGAGAAGAAAAAAAAGGCATGCACAGGGTTTCTCTCAAATGGAATTACAAACTTTTTCCAGTTTTTAGCATCTAAATCGCTATCAGCTTCCTCCAGGTGAATTGAAGAGTATCCCCATGGTCTGGTGTGCAAGACTACCTTCTAGTGCTGTGTTTTCTCTTCTTGCATTTTCTAGAGAATAAGTGCTATTAGTGGCTCAATGATTATCTTTCCCTCTCTGAAGTTTAATAATAAAAAAAATTCTAATATAATAACACTAAAAAACCCAAATCAGTAGCATTTTTTCATTTAGAAGAGATGCAGAAGGTAGGCAGAAGCTTCACGTGGGTTTACTGAGGAGCTGATTATGACCATTTTCACCTGTGCCATGACTTTGTCAACTGATGGTAGGTCCAACTGCCAACACACCTCCACCAATCCTGCAGGCGAGGTTCCATCAGCATTTTCTCGAAATCAAAATGAGAGTGGCAAGAAAGGTGTCCTGCACTGTTTACAGTGAAAAAAGAAGTCTATTCAGAGGATGGGAAAAGCAGATGAGAGCTAGGGCTTCCTTGCTTTCTGTCTTTTGGGAATCAAGCAGAGAACATGAACAGTAATCCAAGTAACTACACTCTTGAGGCAAAAACTAGGCAATAAGAGGCAAGTTCAGGCAGGAAACCAGCAGGACAGGAAACCAAGAAGGTGATGGGCACATCACAGTATAGAAGAGTAGAAGACTGCAAAGTTCACCACCACCACTTGTGTTGGTAACTCTGCCACCACCCAGCAGCACACACTAATGTGAGAGTTTAGACTGATCTAAGTCAGTGCTGTGGCTTTGCTCTTTGAATTGCTTCTCCTTCTTCTGAGTCTCTGCTGGCTCTCACCTGGCCTGGGTGAGACACTGCAAGAAACCTTTTCTGGTTTTCCTGGCTTGTCTCTCTGCCCTGCAGGGCTTCCAGCCTGGTTTGCCACGCCCCAGCCAGGCGGCAAGGCCAGCACAAAAGGGTCAGTGGGAGAGCACAGCCTGGGGTAAGACCTTTGCCTTGTGGTGGGCAGGTAGCAATGACCCGCTGGCTTAGTGGTCACATGGAACTGGACAGTGAGCTGACACGAATGCTCTAGGCATTTCTGCTAACAACATGGTGAGTTTTCATGCAGTTTTGCCTTCATTCAGTCCTCCTCTGAAGGAAAATATTCCTTGTGGAGGCAAATGTTCAAAAGTATTGGTTTATACATGTTTGGAAGAGGGGTCTCTTTTATGAGATTGACATATCAAGAGGTAGCATCTAGGCCAGAGAAGGATGATGGCAGCACAGATTTAAGCCCAAAACTGTCTTCCAAGTCTCTCGAAATATTTCCAGTATCGTCCTCATTTGTTTTGATGAATTTGATCTGTAGGTTAGCCTTACTTGTCCCTTTCAGTCTGCCTATTGCCATTGGAATTAGTAAAGAGCAACTTGTGCTATCCAAGTGGCTTGTTCCTAATGATGAGATGCAGACAGACACCTAAAAGATGATTTTTAAAAAAAAAAAGGACCACTAATTTTGAAAAATCAAAATGATTCCCACTGGCCCCGTAAGAATCCCTTAGCTATATTCAAAACAGTTGTGTGGAAGCCTTCATGACCTAGTACCAATCTCCCAAACCATAGTGTCCATCTTCACAATATTCTTCATAAATTCATAGTTATTCAATTATCTTCATAAATTCAATCTTCATAAATTCAATTTTAAAGGTCTCCTATGTACTATATGCTTGCAAGGCAACGTACTGTGGTGCAATAACTGGTAACAATACCTGCAAAAGCCAAACAGATGTGATCAACCAGTGCATCCATTCTCCTCAGAGTTCTTTCCTCTTGAAGCTTGGGGACATTTTTGTTTCCATGTACCCAACACAGCTGTATCCAGCCCTCAAATTCCATCCTGTTAAATTAAGGATAAATTTGTCTTATCCCCAATATTTATTTATGTTATGCAGAGGAGATGTTGTAATAATAAGTCTTTTCACAAGGACATTGGCAAACAGTTATGTGGAGGCTGTGTCATCCTCCCCGAATGAGAAATAATAATGTCTGACACCTGTTAAGACGGAAAAAATCTAAGGCATGGTAAACATCACAGCAAAAAGTTTTGAAGTTGTGGTTTACAAAAGGTTTACAACCAAGAAGAAAAGACAGGAAATAAGGTGGTTACAGACATGAGATCCCAGGCAGATAGCAAGTCAGCACAGATCAATGTGATAAG
>VZTA01000022.1:257659-289057 GCA_013398855.1 Mohoua ochrocephala | reverse complement strand
AAATTTTTAAAAAACCCAAACCAACATAAACTCAAATCCAGCAACATGGAAGGATTTGTACTGTGTTTGGTGTGCTTTTGGGTGAGACTATAAGCCACTGCAAAGGAACCCTGTTTGATTCTTCAGCTTTGCTGTCCCCTGCCAAGACAGGGAATGACACTCATGCTTGTTTCCTTTGATGAGGCAAGTCCATTGCTCTGCACTGTCTTTTTTTAACCTGAGAACCTGAAGACCAAGAGCTGCCTAGCACCCTCCTGTTCTCCCATGTCACTGGGTCATGACACAGGGAATAAAGCGCAGAGCAAAGCCTGGCAGTCTGCAGCAGGCAGCTCCCCAGGCAGTACATCCACTTGCACGGGCCCATGGCTGAGGTGGTCAGCCTGCTCTGGGTGCTCCACCTTACACACAGCTATAAATTGTTCCAAAAGCAATTTCTAAGTCACTTCTGTTTTCATTTGGGACATATTAACTATTTGAAAATATTTTTGTTCCATATTTTCCCTTACTCCACGATCCCTTTGTATGGTGTAAAGGTGAATTAAGAACATAAAGCTCTAGCCAGCCGAAAGCGTGTTTTCTGTTTGAGGCGCTGCTTGTCATGAGAAAAATCCAGATTGCTTGTTAGTACTGAAGCTTGAACTTTAGAGGAAACAATTACCCTTGTTAAAAGAACTCTGTTTAATGTACAGTGCATAATGAGAGGACAACAGGGAGGATCATTTCACTACTTAATGGACTACAATTAAACTTAAAGCAAACTTTTGTCCTCATTTTCACCAGTGTAACACAGGCCAGGATTTGCCTCCTACGACTGAAGAAAATATGAAAGGTATAGTTCTGCAGCTGCTTTGTTTCTGTGGAAAGTTTCCTGACAGTGAAGTACTGTGCAAGAAGCAGCTGCAGAATCAGGCCCTTTGTACACATGCACTTGTAGAAATCTTAAAAGAAATAGAATGGGACCAGCAAAATGGCACTTCAGCTCAAAGAAAAATCCAACGTCTTCCATCTGCTCCCTGATCTTGCAGCTGCAGTGAATTATGATGTGCTGTCACATTTATAGGGTGATTTCATCAACTGATTTATTTAATTAATTTAGATTTAACATTGTACAAAGGGTATGTGATAAAGTGGTGTAACTCTTTCCTCAGCCACCACACCAGCCAAGATTTATTTTGAGTATCCTCCGCCTCACTGTGTCCTCCTTTGTGCTTTTCAAGCTGCAGCCAAGGGAGAGTTCGAAACAGCTGATTGGGCCTAAAGCTGCTTAACCAACAGTGCTGCCATGGAGCAGAACTGGCAACTTGAGTCTTGTGTTATGATGCCAGAGTTAAAACATCCATACAGTCTCTCCACCAAAAAAATACCACCCTGCTGTATCCCTGGTGACTCCTGAATGTGCACAATGTTTCATGCAGAACAGAAGCACCTGGGGCCAGGTGGTTCCTTGGCATGTTAACAATTTTAGGAATATGCTTCTTTAATGCCCTTCTTAAATATAATCTTGAAATAGCATGGACTGCACTCTTTTACTTCATTTCTGTAGAACAATGGAATCTATAGGTGCTAATAGATAAAATCAGTAGCATTACAAATCCACAGTTGGGATTGGTGACACGCTGGTTGCAAAAATAAGGGATTCTTTCCTGTGATGGTTTCAATAATCACAGTACCTTTATAGAATGCTGCTATATAACACAGATATGGGGAAATTAGGGCACAGGTTTTGGCAGCAGCTGTATGCAGACTCAGGAAGTCATGATCTCTGTGCTGAAAAACTTCATCTCAAATAGGTGAGATAAGTTAATAGAACAGAAGTATTCCTAATTGTACTCTGTTATCCATTTGTGTGTATGTGTGTGCTCATGAGACTGAGAAAGAGGTGTTTAATTACACTCCTTGGCTGGGTGGACACAACACTGAGAAACCAGAGGAAGTTGCAGTTTCAAAATTTTTTGTCTTAATATTTCTCCGGTGCTCGCTTTGAATGAGGGCAAAGGCTGTGCTGAGTAAAACCCCAAGTAAAATACCGAGAACAGTTTAACTGAGTCAATGTAAAATATCTACACTTGTAACACTTATTTTGTAGTATTGATCATGCTGCAGTTATGAGCCATAAGAATTAAATGATTCTCATGTATAGGGAAATAAAACCAATTATTTTTGGTGGAAGAGAGAATGAAAACAGTCAAAAGGGACTGGATATTTGTTACAATGTGTACAGAGAAGTGGTCTGGGCATCTTTTTTGTATCCCTGTTTATGAAGCCAGAGATGATGCAAATACCTTCTGCATTTCATTTCCATTTGTCTTGCTTTGTTTTTCATAGTCCTGAAAAGTATTCAACCTTTTAAACTCTATTTTGCTGTTTTATTTTCCTATAAATGAATATTTAGTAAGAACATAGCTTATTTCTATGGAATGAGACCACAGAAATAAAATGTTTTTTTGTTAGTAGCAAAACTGTAAAATAAAAGCTTGGTTAAAATGCATGTGCTTCATCTGAAAAGCTTCAAAGTTCTGTTGGCTGTTCTAATTTCACAATATTGGATAAAATCAGTACAAAGGGAAAAGCATTATTACAGAAACTAGGCTCGCTTCCACAGGGCTAGAATTAGGATTGTGACCCTAGAACTCTAAGCAGCATTCAACAAATAAAATTGAGGAACACCCAATAGTTTCTTGTGTTAGGTAATCATAAAAGGATTCATCATGTGGGAGTTTGAAAAAAAAAAAGAGTCAAAACAGTGTAGGAACTATATCTTAATTTCAGAAATGATCAGAGTAATTAGAAGTTGAGAATGTCATGGAGATAACTACTCACTTAGACTTTTTGGAAGTTTATTAATCAAAAGGTGGAGATGAGAGGGAGAAAACAGCACAGAATGTTCAGTAGTACAGAATCATGAACTACGAATAAATCACATAGAAGATCTATTTTTGTAATAATGCCCACTTCTAATTATTTTTTACTTTATGTCTACAGCTAAAAGTGGGCGTTTGTGTCACAATCAAATCAGATTTGTTTTCTCCATCAGTATAGTTTATCCGAGTTAATAAAATTCTTCTTCCCCCTTCCCCCACCAAGAGTTTGTGTAATTCTCATGTTGCAACAGACCCACGTCCAAAATCCGAGCTGGTTCTCTGTCACTGCTGCACAAATTACCTGCTGTTGATATTGAGCAATTCACCTTTTGCTTCTCCAGTCAATACAAATGACTCAGCATGGATTCTGATGCCTTCCTCCATTGCACTCTTATTTTTCTGTGATTTCTACAGCAGATATTGCTTCTCATGGACCCATGTCCTGGTTCTTCTCACTGAGGGGATTATTTAGGCTGCCCTATCTGAGTACCTGTGAAATCAAGGACTCCTCTTTGTAAAAGAAATCTCTAGTAAGTGCTTTCAAATCTGAGGCAGCATCACGTGAGTTGGTAGTTATGGGGAAATATAGTAGAAAATACTATGTTTAGCCAGAAATTTTATCTATCAGTGTTGCACGAGGTGTTGATTTTTATGAACATATCATGTTTGGCAGATTCCTTCAGGGCTGTGTTTAAAGTTTTGTCGGTTTTACTTTTTCCTTTTCTTCTTCCTGCTAATGTTCAACTTGAAAGCTAGCACCACTTGCATCACTTCCAGATTGAACTGTGGTTTGTCTAGGAAGTGAAAATGAAATGCCTCTCAATCAGAAGTCTGATCTCCATATGGTTTCTCTCAACATTAGTAAGAAGCTAACAAAAAATCATCCTATCTTGTCAAATGCAGAATTTTTGACTTTCATATCCACTTTTTAATTAGAGAAACATGTCTGAACCTGGGAGATCAAGCAGTTCACAGACAACAAGCTAATCCACCACAAGTCTAACAAATCAGCATTTATAAATAGTCTCGATGCTATCCTTTGGTCAGTAATAAGCATTATACTGTTATTACTTTATTATTAATGTTCTTTTCCCAGTAGTAGTCATCTGAGATGTCTTCATCAAACTGGACATGATCCGGTTAATGAAGCAATGGTGGGAACTATGTTATTGGACCTAGCCAGCAGAAAAGAGAAGTAGCTAAGAAAAGTTTGATTTATCTTTGCTTATACTACACAAAATAATGTTGAGACATTTTGTGAACAAATCAAAACCTTCTCTGTTAGACATGTTTACAGATTCCATTTTTTTTACACGAAACCACTAGAGGAGCTTATAGAGAAAAAACCTCCTTCAAAGACTTCTTTATTGGGTTTATTACTTGCTGTTTGATTGGAAAGGAATAATAAATTGCTCCCACTTCAAAAAAGGATATTAGTGTAGCTATTCCAGCAGAAGACTAGATCATAGCTAAGAAAAAGTCTAGAATCAGTGCAGTGACTATTAGTAGAATCAGAAAATATTTGAAATCACTGATCATTTGTGAGGGTCAGCATCTCATTAGGTATCAGATTAAGACCTTGGTCACAGTAATACCATCCAGGATGAAGAAAATGACACAATGTGTGCACACTACGCAACTTCTTGCCAGACTCTTCTGAAGTGAAGCTAAGATCACTATTTGAGCTCTTTAGTGTGCCTTTTCTAGCAGTGCTTATCTCTTCACAGCCACCATTTTTGAGTGTCCTCACCACCCAGGTAGACTCCCAGAATTTTCCTGACTTTCATACTCTTTATGGCTGTCTTCTGACAACTCCTGCATTTTATGCCCCATATCCTTTCTCCTCAGTGTTTGCCTCTGCACTGTGTGATCACTACGTTTTCTTTCTGCCTTCAAAAATCTCAGCTCCTGTGTCAGGCTTTTTAATTCCGTAGCTGGCTATATATCCTATATATAGGATATATGGTATGGTGGCGGGGGCCATCATCTTTCCTGAGAAAAGTGCAGCTTTAATGGTCTGTAGCCATGTGGAACAGTAACATCCTTCTGTGTACTTGCCTAGGCTGTAAGCATGCTGCACCCAAGCAAAAGGACTCCAGGCATCGCACCAATAACAAGAAGAATGCCGTGAGTATTTTGGTTATTTGCAGCAGATGAACAGATAATGAGCAAAAAATACCCTCTAACCAAAATCAAGAGTAAATGCTGTAAAAATTTTAAACTACAATATTCAAGTGTTGGCCACTCTTGAATATTCCAGTTTTGTAAATCTTTCTACTTGTTTGTTAAAAGCACCACCACTTTGCCTCCAGAGATTCCTGTGATCTCTTGTCCCTTTTTACTCTTCCTGGCTTTTCTCTGACTTTCATATTTTAACCTTTGGAAGAGTACATAACAAAATTCATCCCAAATTGCTAAGATTTGCTCGGTTTCACATTAAATGACACAAAACCTCTGCGTTCAGCATAATTTCAATCTGAAATCATAAATCTGCTCACAGTCACTCAGCCTAGGATCGTGGAGAAAGTTTTTAAAGGGCCCAAATGGAGGTTTCACAATAAAACCTGTCAGCAGGTTTGGATTTCATTACAAACAATTTGTACGGTTATTTTTCAAAAGTACGCATGAACAACTGGCCAAAAGACCAATCACAACTGAGTCATGCTGTCACCAGAAGAAGGACATGAATTTTGCCTACTTATAATGGAACAAAATGCTAGCAATGTTCACCACTGGCTTTTTTTTTTTTTGGACAGAACAAGACATTTTGTGGTTCTCAAGATTAGGGTGTTGGCAGCTAGATTAAAAACCTTCAGAAAGTTGACCAAACACAGCCCTGATCTTATACTGTAAAAAGGTGCCTAGTCCATGAGAAAGTAATAAATGCACCATAAGCTATCAAACCATGAGCAGCTACTTGCTAACCAAAAGAAGACAGCAGGTTAATGCCATGTGTTGGAGAACTGCCTGCCTATAGAACTAGCAGAAACCATAAAGCCTGGAGTTCCTCCGTCCAAACGTCCATGGCTTTTTGATCAGTGTTGAGAGGAGCATTAAAGAAAGAATAATTCTAAAGACTTCTCTCTGCTAAGAGCTATGCTGCCATTTTTTAAAATTAACTTTTTAAGAAAATGACAGGGCTCTGAAGGCCAAAATAGCTGATATCGTTTAAAAATGGGGAGATTATTAAACCCCTGAATAGAATTTGAGAAATTGTCGTGAAACTACAACATTCTTGCAGACATATTGTCCATGCTCAAGATATATGACAGGACTCTGGGCACCTATGTGTAATACATCTTAAATGACTTCCTAGAAAGGTCTTGCTAAAAATACTGCTGTCTGTCTTCATAATTGAATGGCTCTAATATGTGCCTTTTAAAATGCTTATGCTCAGAAATTGTACTAAGGCTACTATAGTTCTAGAAGTTCCTTAAATGTGAAAAAAAATCAACTGTTTTAATGCGATATTGATTATAACATGATATATTAATTCACGGTGTCCTTCTGAATTTTTATTTCTTTAATGAATGAAGGGAATTTAATTTAAGATATTTAATTTCTTTTATACTTTCCATGAAACACAAGGAAATGTTTCTCTTGATGGAGAGTTAGCTAGTCTTAAGACTTTACGAGTTTCTTTGAAATACCATGTACTGTCTTCCAGTCCTTTACACTGGGTGTTTAAGGAAAATATTGGAAGTAGGCATGATGGTTTTAAAGGAGAAGGAAAAATCAATAGGCAGCTACTTAGAGTATTGCAGTATGCAGATAAGCAGCTTTGCTAAGCCTGAACTTTGCACAGCAACATCAATACAACTTGTAGAACAATGAACTTCAATACAAACGCTGTGGAGGGAGAGGGGGGAAATGCCTCTTATAAACAGAGCTGTAAACGGTGTTAATGCATGTTGACAAGTGCCTGCTTGAGAAATTTACTGTGTTCAAATACTTTGCAAACCAATTCTCAGCAATAACTGCTTCAGAGAAAAAGGCACGGAACTGATGTGGCCCATTTGTGTGAAATGCAGCCTCCCACCACCCCAAAACTGACATGTTTAGAAAGGCTTCATTTCCACAGGGTGCATTAAGAGAATAATAAGGGTTTTTTTAATTGTGTACAATTTAAATGTCTGTACACAAAGAAGTATTTCGCATGTTGTAAGTATTTCAGTGTGAAAGATTTGAAGTATTTTGTGAATCATAGCTTCTTAAGTGTATGCTACGAGGATTATATTGGCATGTGTCCTGGATAACTGCATTTCACTCATGAGTGGTGAAGGCATGAATAAGTTATTGGTTATACTAAAGAAAGGATGTGGTGAGGTGTGAGAGTTTTAAGTACCTACTCCTTATGCCTCAAGAAAATAATTCATTGCATACCTGGCTATACATTCAGCTTTCTAAAATGGAGTAGTGACAATGATCTAGCCTTCAGACTTTCCAGGCACTGAGTGGGGCTGAAATAGTAATTCCAGATGTGAAAGACAAATACTTCTGTCGAATTTCTAGGTTTGCTGGGAAGGCTGGCTTCTAGGAAGTTCTTGAGCAACCCTTTGGAGACCTTCAAGGGATCATTTGCCCTCACTCCTGTGTCTGGAAGCTATAATTAATGGTCTGCCAAACTCCTGGTTTCTTATTTCTGGGGAGCATCTGATAGTTGTCTTACTGAGTTTTTCCTGTCTTTTAGTGTGTATACTGAGGATGAATATAGTGCTGGAGACTGCCTGGTCTGGGTCAGTCAAACCAGTTGTTAAAATAACCACTTGCCTTCAGAAAGCTCCTGGGGTCCTCACAGCTGCTGCCCCCTTCTCTGTCACTCGGAGTGCCTGTTCGGTGTTAGGTGGGCAATTGCTCTTTCCCTGCCCTTGCCTTCTTACTCCTCGAGTCCACTGGCAAAATCAGATGAGAAATCACCCACTGCTTATAATGCCAAGAATTAATTTTCATTGAAGGAAGTCCTGGACATTCTGGTAATGTCAACATTGAAGTTTAAAATGCGTAGCTAAAAAATAGAAGGAAAAATATTAGAATTAGAGTCCAAAACCAAACAGTGTAAGTATGGGAAGCAGTGATCTCAGGAGTATGCATCTTGCTTTGATTCCTAGAGAAGTATATCCCAGCAGAACCTTCTGACTGTTAACTAGATGAATTATAAGCAGAAAAAGTAAATGTGTTCACTTCTATGAAAATATAACAGCTAAATATTTTTGCTGTTTACCTATTTCTACATTTTATAACTATGAATATCACAGCAGTGCGAAAAAAGTGGAACCGAATGTCATTTTAATTAAAAACATAATGAAAATTGATACTTCATTGCAACAAAAGCAATTTCAGCTACTCTCATTTAAATGTTCAGAACAGTTTTAATATCTCATTTTTAGATACCTGTAACTTTCTAAAGATTGAAAGATTTCATACATTGATCTGGACTCAGAAGAAAAAGTCTTTTAGCAAGCAGTCTTCAGTATACAAAGAAAAAAAAAAGGCTATGGTGGTGTAAGATGCATGAGAGCATGAGGTCAGATCCAGGGACACACCTTGGCATCTTTCTCAATCCTTGCGGGTTGCTTACTGTCCCATGACCTCAGAGAGCACTAAAGGCTCCAATCTTTCCTGCCTGATGTCTCCCAAATGCTGCCCAAAAGCTGTGCTTTGTCCGGAGTACTTTTATTATGCAAGCCCCAGCTCAAAATGCTGGAGGTTTTGGGCTAGTTTTGTTTATCTGTTGGGGTGGTTTGTTGTTTCTGTTTGGTTTTGGTTTTTTTAAATTTATTGTTCAGAACAATTCACCATAGGACCTTTACACTAAGATGATGGTGCTACAAAATGGCCAGCTACAATTTCAGCTGTGCCTTTCCAATACTGTGATACTTCTGAGTCAAACACATTAATCCTGCATGACAGTCAGGAAGAATCAAACTGTTCCTGTTGCCCTTCTGTCCTTGCTGGATATTTTAAAGCCTACCCAAACTTTAATGCATTGAAGTCCTTACTGTTGTTTTTGGTTTATTGTAAGTGTCTTTAAAGTCATGGACTTACCAGGATCTGAAAGAGCTGGTACGGTTGAAACAGGCACTCAAATCGGCAAGGTGTTTTTTGCAATGTGTTTGGAACCCTTTATATCACTTCCTTTTGGGAATATGAATTAAGCAATTTAAGAGAATTTTAAAGTATTTTAGTATTTCTGCTTCTAGTAAAGTTGTATGAATGTTTTTGCTCGTGGCATCCCTGTTAGCATGGAAAACGTCTGACTTCTCTTGCCTCAAAATACGCTTTTTTCAGCTAGCTGCCTGAATTTTGGTGCTTTTATTTGCTTCACTGGTCTTTGTTAATGGCACTGTATAGTTTTTCCTAAAGCTGAAGCATTCAGCTCCAAGGAAAACTTCTTAGCCAGTGGGAAAGCCCCGTAACTCCATTTGCCCAGCTGCAGCAGTGCTGTGGTACGTCGCCTCGAAGATCCAGTTCCATGCATTTTGCCGGTCTTTTCAATGTCAATGAACCAAGACATTGCTACTGTGCACTTTGATTGTTTTCTGCACTTTTCTCTCCTGCAGTGGGAAGTGTAAATCTAAATGTGACTTTCAACATTCTCCACTCTCAGCCTGATGGGGGTTTTTTATTTGTCACATCTCTGCCCTCTGTGACTGCAGTGATTTGTTTCTTTTCTGTCCTTCTGAGAGTAATGTTATGTGATGTTGATTTGAAGAACTGGCAGAGAGGCCAGTCCTCCATTTATCTCAGGGAGGACGCTGGAACTAAATCATTACTCTGTTGCTGAACTAAAGGAATTGTGCAGGAGCTGCTCAGCAGTGGGGACCGTAAGCTTGTTCCCAAAACAGTCTGTCTTACTGAAAAGTAACTGCTGTGTGAATAAAGCCCTGTTCTTCATCTAATACGCTACAGTATCCATCCAAATAAGTGAAAAGACTGCTCCCTGATGCATTTTAAGTGCTTATTAACATGAACCACTCAGAAAATAGGGTGTATACTTCCAAGGGAAATCAGGGATCATTTTTGATCATCATTTTTCCTTAATTCAAAATCTCCTCTGGACACATTTGGAAAAACTCTACTTCATGGATATCAATTTGCAATTTATGAAGCTGGGATGCCAAATGTACTGTTTCTGCAGTAGGTCATAATTCAACATCCTGAGTACACAGCAGTGTGCTGTTGATGCTCAGCCCCAAGAGAGGGGGTGGGCAAAATATGTGAATCTGATTTCCAGGACTGACTTCAACAAAGGAAAATGTAAATAAACTGTGAGTTTTTATATCTTTCACAACAAGGATTGCTCCCCTCTTTATTCCTCTTTTCCTGTGTGGGAAATGGGGCTTTTTCTGCATATTGCTGCATGCCATCTTTTCGTGTTTCCACTTCTAAAGATTTTTTCTTCCAGATTTTTCGTCTCTTAGGTTTGCATGTGCAGTATTATTTAATCCTTAGAAAGAGCAAAGTGTTTGATTTTCATAGTTTTAAGGTATGAATGCTGTCATTTTGGGGCATCTACTTCCCTTTTGACTAGGAAATGAAATTTCCAAAGTTTACATGTTCAGTTCCTCTTCCCAAACCTACCGGGTACATCTTACTCAGATGCAGTTACATTTTGAAGAACTACTTCTTCAAATAGACAAGAATAAACAGCGAATAGCCAATGATTTATTTTACCTCTTGAGCTTCAGCGTTTGAAGGCATTTGTTATCTGGGAACAATGACTCAGGTAATGTAACTGGAATTATTAATGGGTTATGGATGATGTTAAGCTCTTTTTATTCTGTATTAATAAGAAACAAAATGACTTGTGAGCTCTTTAACAAACATATAAGCATAAGTTTAATGCCCTGAAAATGAGGAGCAGTCATTCACATTTAACATATGACAAAAACATTGAAATTGGGGGTTCCCGTGTCAGAAGATTAATAACAGAATATCTCCTCAGCATTCTGGAAAATGGACATGTAAATATGTTAAACATTTAAAAGATGTGGTGCAAAAGTGTAACAGTGAAATGCAAACCAAATACACAGGCTTGGTTCACCAACATCGGCTTTTGTATGGATCAGGAAGCTGAGTCAGATTTTGGAGACATTTAACTTTATGCTTATTCTCTTGAGGTTTTGAGGGTTGGTTTTGGGAAAAGAGTAACAATACACTATCTGTTTGTTCTTTTAAAATGTGGTCTGAGTACTTAAATTTGGTAGGACACAGGGCAAGTAATTTTAATTTTACCATCCACATTGTTCTAAGTAGTGTTTTCCATACTGTGTTTGCTAAGCAAATTCTACCTGTGGTAAATGTAAGCAGTGAGGGATGGAAAAATACTCAGAATCTGAAATTTGTTCTGCAATGATTTCCCACCTATGGTTTCCCATCATTATGGTTTTTTGAGAACTGTCTCTGAAATGGAACTCCCTATACAGGCAGTCACTTATATGCATTACTAACTCTTGTTACTTGATTTTTGTGATTTTTCCCAAGATAAGAAATTGGGGCAGGGACATCGTTGCTTGAATTTTATTCAAACTAATCAATCAGAACAGAAAACGAAGACATTATTAACATTCAAACTGCATTTTCACTTCCCACAGACATGTTTTTTATTATTATGACTAACTGTGTCAGCAGTCAGACTAGACATAGACTCATTGCCAATTAATATAAAAATTCCTTTCTTTGATTTACTAGGAGAGACTGAGGGGACAGAATCGTTTTATTTTAGTTCATGCATTTCCTTTCCCCAGGCTTCACCTGATTGAGGTATTTGCTCTCTGTGGGTCAGTGTATTTTAAAGTTATTAATTACTTCACTCCAATCTATAATGCTTAATTAAAGCTTTAAACAAAAATAAATTGGTTATGTTTGGTGAAAACGCTGTCAGTCAGATGGGATTTTAGCAACATAATAGAGCTGATACATTTGTTTTGTTTATAGCGATACTGAATGACCTTGAAGTGTTCATCTGGCCAATGTGGACTCTTTAAGATAAGAACCCAATTTCTTTTCTTCTCTTCACCTGAGTTAGGATTAACAGTCTGCATTATCAAAAGGATATTAGTACATGACAAGCCTACAGATATTTCTTCCGTTATTTTGCTCGCTGTCACTTAGAGCCAGCATGAAGGCACTGTCAGCATAACTCATGTGTTTGACTGCAGCAGCTCTGGCTGAGCAGAGAAGATGGTAGCTTTAATATTCACCCTCCAAGATCTTCTATTGCATTTCTTAAAGTTTCATTTTGTGACTGAGCCGAACAATGCTGTTGTTCTGTTGCTCTGAGAGGCAGAATTCAGAAATGAAAAAGTTATTAGATTGAAACAGCCATTTCCCTGCATCCTTAGAACAGAGAGCAACCAGATTAAGAGTTAGGTATTAAGCTCTTCCAACCCTCTCTCCTTTGCTGGAATGATTAAAGTCCAGAGGACTTTGTAGCTGGTATCGTTTAAAACCAGCTGGGCAAGAAAAGCATTTTCAGCATGCCACAAGATATTCTGCCCTATTCTAGACATCAGTGATAGCTACTCTGCTATTTCTACACTTTTCAGTTGCCAGCCAGGACCAGGAACACATGCTCTTTCCGTAATAAAAATAGAAATATTTTCAGTAAATAACTCTATTATAAACTACATTTTTATCCCAAATTCCACATTTATGCAACATACCACAATGTCCTAGTTTTCATCCAGCTGTTTCTTTAAGGTTAATTCTCTGTGAACAGAACTTGCTTTTGATATCCTAGAGAGACTTTTATACCTTTTGAATAACATAGATGCTCTGTTTTCTTTGGAGTAACTGCTATGGTCTTGTGAAGTGCTTCCTCCCATCTTCCTCCCTTCTGTAGTACAAATGCACTCCTTTAAAGGCAGCATCTGGGCCAAAGTTTTCTCCCAGTTTTTTTTTTTTTTATATAAAACCAAATGTTAAAAATGAATTTTAAAAAGGTCATTGTTTGGGCTATGAGTGCCGATCTGATATAGATGTTACTCAAAACTGAACACAGGAAAATGCCCTTTTGGCTAAGATCGAATTTAGCTCTGGTTTAATATCTGATTTATCTTACATCTAGCGTTTTCTAGGTTAAAGCTTTAAAAAAAGGGTATGTAATTTTCACTAGCCTTTTTTGTTTTTGGTGTTGTGTACCCTTGAAGATCTAGGCACCAGCTTTTGAAATACAGTGAGGTGTATGTATTCACTGTAAGTTGAAAACTCTTACAATACCTTTAAAAATTTGTCTCCAAACAACTCCAACATTTGCTGGTCTGTAAACAACTGCATGGTATTACAGGTTGCTATCCTGCTGATCCTGAAAGCCAAACCCTCTTCTACCCTGATATTTTCTCTGTGTGTATGATCTTCACACTCGGAACACTCTGGAGGTTCAGATTGTCAATATGTACCTTGCTGGTTGGAAAATGCTGTCTCCAGGCTCCTGGGAGTGCTAACGCTCAGGAAGCAGGCTGAGCTGAAGCACTCATGGACACAGAGGAAATACAAGGCAAGGAGCTGAAAGAGGAAATGGAAAGAGAGACAGAAAATTCATGAAAATATCACCCTCCAAGTCATATATTTGTGTCACGTGGAGCCTTTGCCACACAGATTTGGCAGGCCCTTTAGCAGAACCTAGAGCTATCTGGCAAGCATAGAGGCATAACGTCGATTTATCTGAGTCAAAAAAAGAGCCAGTTTAGTGGAACATGAATTTGCAGCGTACCTGAAAGGGTAGGCATGGATATACAAGCAGAATTTCATGTTTATATTCCCATTGCGTAAGAGAGATTTTCACAGAGATTTTATTGCGTTCAGCAGAGATTCCTAACACAGGAAAGTCTTGCACAAGGTATGCAAGTCCATGGCTCCCTTGTATACCTGGCTAAGTTACTGAATAGTAAATCTAATGTGCGTACATGGAAGCGTTGAGACAAGACACACAGAGAAACACAAGCCTAGGTATGCATTTTTTGCATCTGCAAATTTTCCTTTGGTGTTGAGAAGGTAGTCAGCTTCATTTTTTTAGAGAATATAGGAAGCTGGAAAATAAGCATCATACACAAAGGAAAAGCAGACAGTGTTCAGCCAGTCCAGAAAAATGAAACTCCTGACTGTGAGAAGTTTTTCAAATCATGAGATACTTGTGGTGGTTCAGCCTGTGCAAAACAGATCAATAAATTGAAAAGTTGTTAAGCGAAAGCTTGATCAGTTCAGGTTTGCAATGATCTTTGACTCAGTAATTACATAACTCTGGATCCTTTCTACCCATCACATCCTCTCACAATTACTTTATTTCCCTTAGTGTCACAACACCATATCTTAAATTAATTGCTAATGACTTTGGTAGGGTCATATCTTGCATTTTATAACTTGTTTCCTATTTTGCATCTCTAGTGTGGACCTCATGATACTGTGTAATGTTAACAAATTCCCTTCAAATTTAGAAACTCTGTTTGATACATAAAAGTGGCATTTCCGATCTGTCGGTTGCTTACGAACATCATAACCCAAGTCAATATGCAACAGGGAAACAGATACTGCGGCCGTAAAGGATTTGGTTTCATTAAACGTCTTAGATATCACTGGGATTTTTTTATTGTTTGATGCAAGACCTCTCAGATGGCTCACTTTAAAATGCACATAGGTAAATTTTCTTAGTTGTATTCATTTTCCCAATGTCTGTGCAGGCAGTGCTTTAACTTTCCAAGACTCTTAAACCAGGGAAAGAGTGATCTGCTTTCATAATAATAATAATATCCTCAGCACATCTGAGATGATACATGCAGAGGGCCTCAGTCATTTTAAACCAATATTTCTGTCTGGAAATAGTAAACCGACTGTGAGAAAGTTGATTATTATGGCAAGCGGATGCCAGTGGACGGCAGTGTGGATAAAGGTGTTAGCAGAGCAGCATGGCCAGGTATTTCCTCCGTGCCCAGGGTGCAGGAGCAGCACTTCTGCCGGCTAAAGGCTCAGGTGAGCACTCTGGTGTTACTCATATTCTGGTTCCTGGCTTTATAAATCCCGTTGCATTGGCAGAGGGGTCAGTCCTCCGAAGGTGGTGTCATATGATAGGGGATGCTGACATTACCAGTGCTCCCCTAGCAGAAGGCAATATGTGGGTGTGAAGTGGGCTTAGAGAACATAAGCTCTGTACAAACATTGTGCTCTTTCTGCAGGTTAATCAGGTCTTTAATAAAAGACCATGAAAATGTCAGCAGTCTGAACAAATAAACCAGAATTGTAACTGAATGTTCACTCAAACAAAGAAATATAAACCCTTTTTTTATTAATGTTCTTCACACAGAGAGAAAATGGATTAGAATTCTAATTAGAAAATGTATATTTTAGAAATATTATCTATAAATTTCATAACACAACTGAATATACATTACACGTTAATCTTACAGAGATTATCACACTTCAGGCCTGCAGTACTCATTTTTTAATGAAAATTTTTTCTTGGTAAACAGATTAAATAAATAGAAGAATTAACTAATTAAGCAACCCTTCATATAGGATTAATTGAGAGATGATAATGACAGGAGGGAAAAGATGATAATTTTTGTATAAAGGCAAAAGGCCCATCGTTTATACTTTTGGTCAGAGATATAAAACGCTCTTTAGCCAACCTTTTCTTGCAGGTAGTGGTGAAATACAGCTACCCGTGGAAATATATTTTTCTGAATACTGGATGATGAGACTGAATGGTGACCAGTAACACCTGGTCTTAAAAGATCCCACTATTGTATCCTAAATTCTATATTAGATATAACTAATTATCTTTCTAGTTAGCATAATTCCCATGATACTGTTCTAGAAGGGGCTGGAGGAGGTTTCTGTATGTTGTTTTTTGTGAAGATTATTTTTTAAAGTAACATGAAAACCAGCTGACAAGCCAGTTTGTTTGCTTGCTCTTCTCATAACGCTTCTCTCTCTACTCTTAAAATACTGTAGTAAATTTTCTTTGGGCTTGCTTGCCTGTAAAATAAGGTTAAATGTAGTGACAGCTCTCCTAATCACTGGAATGTAGATTGGAAGACAGAATAACTACGTGTTTTGTACACTGCAGATAGGCGGGAATACGGTTGGTAAAGCAAGATGGATTAAATTGCAGCAAGGAAAATTTACATTTGGTATGAGGAAAAACATCCTCTCTTTAATATGGAGGAGATGAAGCATTGGAACAGAAAGCCTAGCCAGACCCTGTAATTTTTTTTTTTTTCAAGACCTAGTAAGACAAATATTAGGAATGACAGTCGTGTCTGATCTTTCTCTGGAACTGGGGATCGACTGTGTAACCTTTGCAGAAGAATGAGTGTGGAAGGAATCGTGCATTACCTATCTAAAAAGACTGATGAGAAAGTCAGTACGCACTTCATCATTTCTCACTGTATGAAATGGTTTCTATCTTTTTTTTTTTCTTCTTCTTTCTTTTCATTGTTTCCAGATGAAATGGAACAGGTTTCCTAGATTCTATCATTCTATGGATCTTGTCAAAGTTGATCATAGCTGCAGAACCATGACCACATCTTCCGGATCCTCCCTGCGCTCTTAGATTTGCCTCTACTTGCATTGCCTAGCCAGAGATAAGGTTAAAAAGAAGGTTTATACTTATTAATGCAAGGTTAATTCTAACTGACATCTTGTTTTGGCAAGGCTTCTCCTCTTGTATATGCTCAGCTCTAAGCTCTGTTTTTTTGGCCTTTTTTTGACACAGGTGTGGTGTAGTGCCATCGTGTGGATTCAGGATGGGTGGAGGCAGAAAAGTGGCTTGAGAGACAAAAGTAGGTGTGGGGCAGGTGTGCAGGTAGTTTGAATCACCACAGCCAAAGAAATGAAGGCGTTATTCTAGATTATCAGGTTCTGAAAAGCCAGTCCTCCAAGATTTCTTGAACAGTGAGCATCATTCAGTCTAGTAAACTCTGGAAGCCATAAAAATATGTATTGTAATCCAGAATTTGTCACAAGCAAAACTGTAGGTAAAGAAGAATTCTTTGTAAATGCTCTTCTCCTTTCCTAGATGCCTTTTTTTGTTGCATATCTATCACAGTTATTGCGTGATCAGTGCAGGTTGGTATACTTGCAAAAAATTCTTGGTCTTTGCATGATAGTCACCTAACTAAGCTCAGCAGCATAAATTGACTATGCCAGGACAGTGGAGTCCAGAATGGGACTGAAAAAAGAGATACACAGAACAGCCGTAATGGAGACTGTCAACTGCTTTCTACATGGAAGCAACTAAGTCTGGAATGGGGCTTTCCCAGTAGTCCCCTAAACTGGAGCATATTTTGCACAATCTATTAAAGAAAAAGACATAGAAGAGATCACCAAGTGGGATGTGAGTAAAACACATTGTGTTGTAATTGCCCATGGAAGACAAATGCTTTCTTGTTTGCTACGTAGAAAATAGCAGTGTGTATTTCAAAACTTTTTAATGAGTTAAAATAACAGCCTGGAATTCATGCAATAACAGCTTAAAACCCTCTAATGCCTACATGGGTAAATGGGTAAACTGCTGTTGGGTAGCTGATTTAGCTTGCTGATTTTGGACCAAAGCATAAGAAAGTTTTCATCATCATTAGTCTTTGCAGAAAGGTGTTTGAGTGTCTAACAGAGTTCCTGTTGGGTACTGTCCCTGTCACTGAACATATTATCCAGACATTAATGTTGATAGCTTTGCCAGTGTGTTTATGAGAAAGGCTAAAATCTGAAGAGGCACAGACTAAACTAAGTCCTCCCTTCCTTCCTTGTTATGGCCTCGATGCTGTACGTGAGTAGGAAACCCATTATTACCTCTGCCGTGCTTGTCTTACGGATTAATAGCAGAATTTAGTCTCCCTGCATGTTAACATGCACTAGTCTCTCAGCAGCAATAAATTCACACAAAGGTACCAGCAGTTCACCAAAGACATTGAGTCCTGTGCTCTTTTGCTTCACCTCAGGTGCACTATGCCTGAGATTTCACATGAGTGAGTCTGCCTGATGACTAGTACATGAGAGAAGCCATATTACTGCTTTAATTACTTATAATGAAGGATCACGGGATGGTGATGTCATCATTTTAAGGCTGGCTATGTCTAAGTGCACTGCCAGGAAGAGGAAAGTTGAATGATGATTTATGTACCTTGGACAAAATTCAGGTAAAAACCACTTCAAAAATGTTAATTATTTGAGGTCATTTTCTATTACACAGGGTCTGTTCTTTAGAATTTCTTCCAGGTTAATAGTGTTCAGCCTGGGCTGCTTTCACAAGAAAAAAGCAGCAACTGTGCAGGGGGAAGGAAAAGAAAGAGACAAAGGGTGTGATTTATCGATGTGCACTTTGCTATTTGTGACTAACAAAGAGATGGTTCACAAATGTCTCAGAGTCAAAGCTGTGATCTGTCAGAACTGCTGAGCTGGGGAAATACTACCACTAAGTAAAAATAGATTGGTCAGCAGTTGCAGACTTATCTGTAAGCAGGTCACCCCATACTATCTGCATGTGCAGCAGGCAGACCATTTTGCTGGGTTAGGGGTAAGATAACTTTGTTGCTGTGTTATGTTTATCAATCAATGGTTTTAATTAGTTACATCATTGACTAATAAAAATCCTCCCCGATTAATTGATTTTTTTTTTTTAATCTGGCTTACACTTGCTTTATTACAAGGTGATTTTTCATTTGAACTAAATACTTTATTATCAAAGTGCAGAAGGTGTTTATCACTTCTGAGGGAGTAGAGGAGTAAAAGTGTGCAGAGGGGAAGGAATACTGACATCTGTCAGGAAAAAAGATATTAAAGGTACTACTGATCAGCGTTAGTCTGATAAAAAATATTTGAAGGCTCTGTGAAATAGTTGTGAGGGTCCCCACATTCTTTTGAAGTCTACTGCTATTTGCAAAAAATTAACCTTTTTTCAATGATGAAAGGGATTGGGTTTAATATTATAAATATTTTCACACCTCTCTTATGCTTTGTGATAATGTTGATTACATAATCTGTAAATACTCTTATATTTACTAAACAACAAATCTAATGCTTATTTACAGTTTTCTCAACACCTCAACTCCAATACAGTTGTATATATGTACGCATCATAGAATCATAGACTATCCTGAATTGGAAGGAACCCACAAGGATCATCAAATCCAACTCTTAGCCCTGAACAGACCATCCCTATGAGTCACATCATGTGCCTGAGAGCATTGTCCAAATGCTACTTGAACTCTTGAAAAGGCAAGCTGTTGTCATGGCTAGTTACGTGCGTATGAATTTGCTCACCATAAGCCAGAGGCAAGCTTTGCTGTAGTTACAAGATCCCATCCCAGTAAACGAGTGGTGGCATTGACTTGGCTCGTGAGATCCTAATCCACACGTGTGTGTCATTAGAGCTTGTGCTAGTATCTCTGGAGTGGCAAATACGCTATATGCGTCACAGAAATGAGCTTGTAGAATGCCTGGAAGCACTGGAAGCGCATCTGAAATAAGTTGTTACACCAAGACTTCCAGGGGAAATGGACTGACCTGTGTAGTACGTGTTGGGTTGTAGGGCTTCATAATGCTAGGCTGGAAAGTGCGAGCCTTGAATAAGAATCTAAGCAAAGCAATTTCTCCTGGCATATGGACCAGGATCCAGTTTTATTTTTCTTCATCTCAGTGGCTTTATACTGTTCTAGCATTGAATAACTTTATGTTCCAGTGTCTGTCGTTGACCATGTTGGCTGTTTCCCTTGTTTGAGAAAATGTTCCTGCTTGCCTGTTTCTGTCTTGAGAAATGCATTTTATTAGACTAGTGACCCAGAGCAGCAACAGAGTAATGTGATTGAAGTTCTCCAAAGACTATTGTGGGTTCATCCACAGGCCTAGAAGTCTGACTAACACCTGCAGGATCAGAGTGAATTACACATTTCTGATTTTCAGGGGATGGAGATTTAATAAGAAAACATCAAACTGACTCAAGATGAAGCAGCCTGGTAACTGACTTTCAGCCAGGTCCGGCAGGGGGTGTTTTGTGATGACTGTACATTGCAGGGAATGAGCAATGTACACAGCTAAGCTTACCTGGGGCTCCCAGCCAACTGCCAGCAGACAGGTAAAACTTTCCTCTGTCTCTTCCTGCCTGTCACATACTGTGGTCCAGGTCTGTGTGTACCGATTCTGAGTTCTGTTCCCAGTTAGTGACTCTGGGCAACTCACTTTATATCACAGTCCACCTTTGGGGTCTCTAATAACAAATGTGTTTTTCACTGACTCCCTTTTGAGATGAATAATAATAATAACGATGATGATGATAATGGAGAGCATGTGGTTAATGTTCATGCAACACTAAGAGAAACAGACATGAGTTATTTCCATACACTGTATTTGTATTACAGAAAGATAAATCATAAGCTTATTTTGCACTGGAGCAACAAAAGCAAACTCTGTTGTTCTAATACTTGTAGTGAACTCTTTTCCTGGCATCTCGATAGGAAGTAGTTGAAGTGCTTTTGCTGCAGCAACTATGCAAATAAGAAATACTCCGTGCCTGCTAAGGCACCGTAGCTCTGCTTTTTGGTACCTGATCGTTTAAATGCCTGTTGTTAGCCATAGGTTTTTGAGCCAGTAGCTAATGAATTGCTTTCTGCAAACGGAGCCCTTTACCGTAATTCTAATACGTGTGCAATGTTTCCAGCTACAAGCCTTTGCTAAGCTTTAGATCACCCTTATGCAAAAGCAGTGAAGCAGATGATGTGCGAAAGGGAAAATTGTCACTGCCAGATCCTGTGTTTCAGAGCATGTCCACTCACACACTGGAGACACTGAGCAGCTGCCTCAGCCGGGCTCTGAGCTAAACTGGCTGGTGACAAAATCGCTGGGTTTGTTCACTGGAGCCCAGTGCAGCTGATGAAACCCTTCTACTACTAGCTGTGGAGTCAGTATTTTCCCACTGTGCAGGGGAAAAACCATTGAACAGGTGGCACATGCTATTGGGGAAAGAAATTTACTCTGTTGCCTTTGCCCTTAAACTTGAGAGTTTAAAGAGTCCTCTCCCAAATGTTGCAAGCTCTAACACCCAGGACTGGCTTTAGATGCTGACTTAGGAGATTGCAGGTTGAGCCATTTGTGAGCTGCTTGCTGGTTTGTACTGGGTCATGGATGGCAGCAAAGCAACATTCCCAGGTTCATTGCACAGCTTGGAGCAATAAGGCCGCTCCTGTGGGCTCTACCAACAGTGGCTCTGGGCCACTCTGACTGCCACTCTGCTCTGTGACTTGCAGCCAGTCTGTAGCACCCAGTAACAAAGTCTAGAAACAATGGGGGCCTGGGATCCTAATTTCCTCAGGAAGCAGATCCTGGTGAGTCCTATACAGGTAAGACATCGCAAGTCAGTCCTGACATTTCACTCAACAGTTGTGCTGGAAAGGTGGCTGTTGGACAGGACATCGACAAGGACTGAGCTTGTCCTGCCTGAGAGTGTCCTGCTGAAGAGCATTCACTGCTCCCATGCAGTGATGCATGTCCTTGGTTCAGGTGCCTTCACTGTGTGCCTCATGCCAGCCCTTGTGGTTTTATGTCTGTATTATACAGTCTTCAGGGAAGCACTTGAATACTTGATTGCAAAAGGCTCATTAGCAGAAAGAGAAATTACACAGAGAAGTACAATAAGATGTAGACAAGAAAAATGTGTACCTCAAAGTTCAAGAAGGAAGTTGGAAGTACAAACAAAAAAAAGTTCAGAGGACAAATCTTTAGTTGTGATCACATAGAGGAGACATTTAGAATTCCGACTCATGTAGGATTGTGTAGTGACATTAAGTCACCCTGCTTAAGTTAAGTTCTGAGTCATCTTTATGAAGTCACTGCAGGTTTCTTACGGCAACAATCAATAAAAACTTCTTTTCAGTCTTTCAATGCTTTTATTTCAAGCATTTCCTGGAGGGAAAACTATTTTCAGGAGTTCTCTCTCATGGGTAATCACAGGAAGTTTGAAGGGGATAGGTGTATTGCTAGGTACAATGGCATTTCAGGATGTATTAAAAAAGACTGGATTAGATTCACGATGAGTGCACAGAGCAAAATAACTTCGTCTGAAAACATCCAGCAAAAATAGTTTGATTAATATTGTAGAGCAAGACTCCTAAGTGAACAATTTTGGGATCTGTGGGACACTTAGGTAAGGTTAAATCTTTGAAATCCAAAATGGAAGATGTTGAAGGCAGTAGGTGCTTTAAGGTTACTTCTGGGTTGTGATTTGAGGGTTTTTGTTTAATAGCTTAGGAAAAGCTATTACTCTTAACTTCAAGCTCTGATAATGTGGTCCCAGTTGGTTTGTGCTAGAGCTTCTTGTCATTCTCTGTCTATTCAAACTTCTTCAAGTCCCCAGTGACTTGGAAATCAGATCTGACAGAGCAGGCATTCTTGTTTCCAGTCTTCTGCAGAACAAGATGTCAGCAGGTGACAACCAGTGTTTCCTTAATATAGTTAACAAGGTTCAAAGGACTTAATCTATGGCCCTTTCCTGTGGATGTCTTACTACTCTGACACTGGTTCCCGCCAGCATCTTAGGCGGTGGACATTGAAGGCTGTCAGCTTAATGTCTAATGTTGGACTCCAGTGTAGACTGCTTAATTTCATGTCCTCTAATCTGTGCAATCTTCTTAAGAATTATTGTGTTAGGCGTGCAAAATAAAGTAGATTCACCAAAGGCAGTACCTGCTCAGGTTCTCAGAAGACTCTATTGAGCCAGTCTCAGGTACTTTAACCTGTGCTTTTCTCCTGTTTTCTGGCCAGTGGCATGAAAAGCTACGTATGCTTTGTTTCAGACAGGTAATTTTTTTGTTTAATTTGATTTGACATTAAGCATCTTTTCCACGTAGATATACGGCAGCCTCTGAAAAAAGTGCGTACAACACCTCTACAATAGATCCCAACAGAGCTGGGATTGGGGTCAGCAGAGTGCAGATAAAATTCCCTACAAAATAACATGTAAGTAGTTACTATTACATAGTGGGGGACAAACGATGTTATACAGGGAGTCCTTATCACTTTAGGCTGTTTCTCTGATACCCCCAACAAGTTGTGGGGGCTCTTTCAGGAGACCCAGCCTGGCAGTGTGGCTGGGGACTGCACTGGCTGCACGAGTCAACGTCTTGTATGTCCACACCCCTACAACTCTCTGCTCTAGGACTTTATTGCTTACAGTCTCCAAGATCATTAGTTAGAGGCATTGCAGCTTTTTAATATACCAGACATCCCTTTCATTCAAAGATGCCTTATGCAAAGCATTTGCTGCGGAATCAGTATAAAAAACTTCAGACAAAACCACCTTCCCCACGGGAGCACTTCCTCAGTACATGTTGATGAAATATGTCAAGACTCTCTAAATTGACTTCTTGGGTTCACTGCATGGTTTCTCTTTCAATCACAATCTTTTGTCCTGTCTGTGCCTTAGTTGTATATATTTTGTTACTCCTTCAATGGTTGATTTATTGGTGGAAAGACCAGCTGTGCCTAGTTTACATGAGCTGTGATATAGGAGGGCTGAAAAGGTCTGGCTTAACATAGAAATATTGGAGCTGTAAAAATGATGACTGCACGTTGATAGAGCATTGATTTACCTGATTTCTGTTTACCTGGATCAGTCCTATCAGTTTCTCACAGGTGTTAACTGACCAGTGTTTCAGCGTAGAAAGTGTAAGGGGAAAAAAGGCCGTTTCAGGTTGTATCTCATGAATTTTGTTTGTCAGAATCTATGGGGCAAATATTTCAAAGTTCCAACTATTGAGTGGTGAGCCTGCTCCACAACTATTGCCCTTCATGGAACACCCCTTTGTGTGGCCTTGCTTGTATTCACTGAGCTCCTAGTTTTAGTTAAACGCTGCTGTATCTGCTAACAAAACTGAAACAGCTGTGTTGAATTGCCCTGAGTCGCCGTGAGTTAGAAACAAGAAGCTGTCTCCTTCATATATGCCGCTTCGGAGAAATTCCAAGGAAGACAAATTTCTCTGAGCTAAAATACAGGATGCTCCACAGCCCAAACAAATAGAAATAGACTCCGAGTAGCTGAACTGACCACGATAACTTAAAAGAGAAACTGCCTAGCCGTTGATAATAGGAGAGACACACATGACTGTCAGCTCATCTCGTAATACGCATAAATTAAAAATACATTGGTAACCTACTTTTGGTTATCTGCTTTAGGCACTTAAAGTTTCTCTTGTCTTTCTCCCCTGGGTTCTGATTCCTGCTCTTTAAGTTCATGGAAGTCAAGGCACAAAGGAATAGTAGAATGAACTTCTAAGGGTTTATATTATTTCTGTGCATGTGTGTAAAGGTAGGCATAATTTCACTAAAACAGAAATCTCTCTTTCCTTCTATCTGAAAATGAGAAAAATAAATATGAAACTGTCTTCAGTGATTTGATTTGCAACACCAAGAGAAAAAAGCCCCATTACCTTTATAATCTTTTAAATATATGTTTTATACAGGTAGAGTTCAATTCACTGTTATCTCGTGCTGTTGTTGCTGTTTTTACTAGAGAAAGTGCAATCAGAGCCTTGTGCTACAAAATGGGTAATTGGACAGAGACCTTGTCTCTTCTCCTCAGATAAACCTTATGCAATATTTTGCACTTTCATATAGGTAAGTGTACCTTTTAGGAAAGAAATGGTGTCAGTGTATACTTTGGAAAGCTGTCATGACCTGGCTTTTGAACAGGGACCTAAGGGAAGAGAGGGTTGTTCCCATTTCCTTGAAAAATCAATCCACATCTGCCTGTGTGTTAAGCCTCTCACTAAAGGAACTTGCACCCTCAGCACTTTCTGAAGACTTTCTGCTAAAACTCCAGAGTGGTCTGTTTGACCCTAACGTGTTCTCCACTGCACAGAGCCGTAGGGCCATGCAGGGTATTAGAGGGTCAGCGACCTCCTGCTACAGGGTGAATCCCTACTGGGCTGGCCAAGACTTAGCATCCTTCATTCTGCTTTTTGTTTGCCATGATGATTTTGAGAACTTTCTAGTCCTTTTAAAGTTCAAATTGTGACCAAATTCCAAAGTTAAAGAACAGATATGAGTTATGGCATTTTTTTGCTGTGTTATTCTTGTTTTGGGGTTTGTTTTTTGTTTTGTGACTTTTTTAGGAAATCCAGGTTGTACTAATATGTTTGGCATCTTGGTCATGGCTACCTACAGTAACTAGTTCAACAGACTATTTTCCTTTTAAGTAGTTGTTTTTGGCCATTTAAAATCTTGTCGTAACTTATGCAGCACTCAGTGTGGCTCCATGTGGTATAATTCTGAAATCTTAATTTTAAAAAGTTTTAGGAAATTACATACTGGAAAAACTTACATTAAAGAACAGTATTAGAGTACTAGGCACTCAAAACAGGAACAAGGTTTACCTTTTCAATCTGAATTCACCCCCTTTGTTCAGAGTATTTGTACATGTGATCGTATATTTTTGCATTTGCAGGACTCTGGGCTTATTCAATGCACAGGAAAAACAAAGAGGAATCCTTTGTGAGTCTCAGGTATGTTATTTTGAGGTTACATCTTTGGGTTGAGTCCTGGGAATTTACAAGTTCCAGCACTAGTTCTGACACTCATTTCTATCTGTTCCTGAATGAGATTTGTAAGGCAGATCAGTGAGCAAATAAAAAATGCATGGGGCAATCTCAGTCCTCACATTTCCTCACAGGCAAGCTCTTGATTTCATTTTTAATGTAATGCTCTTTAAAGGTAGAGACTGTGTGCATGTGTAATAGAAAAACACATCCTGTTAGATCGATAGAATACAGGGGCAAACGTGCCTCTATAAACCATGGTGCAAATGAAGACGTGTGACCTGACTATCTGAGTGCTCTCTTTTATGGCCATGATACCATATATTTAAAGATACGGTTTAGTGTGAATCCACATCTCTTGAACTAGCCTGGGATCATATTTCCTGGTTTCTAGTGATTACAATTTAGTAACATATGGTGCTGAAAGTAAATCAGATTCTGTAGATCATTTAACCCAATACAGGTTAACTTAGAGGTGAAGTCCCTTATAAGTCCTGATTCTGATACTTTTATACTAATTCCTATAATGACAAAATTAATTGTTATTCCATTGGATGTGATCCTCTCTTCATTAACTTTGGTGTGCCTTCATGCTTATATTCATAACCGAATAATGGTCATGATTTTGTCAGCTCTTCCCTGACAGAATTTCACCTGATGATTTCGGAAACTGAAAACTATCAGGTCACCATTTCCCCTGCTGGCATTGGGGCTAACCCAGCAGTAGCATTAGTTATAGTGCCTCTATTCTGAACCTTAAACCTGAAAGTTTAAAACAACCAAGGCCCTGTCATTGTCACTATGGCATGTACTGAGCCTTGCTGTGGGTGGCAGGAAGAGTAGCATGGCTGGGAAGCCTCTCTTGGCTCCCTCATGCAAAGCTGGCTGTTCTTCTTCTAAGGAGCACTGAGGCAAAGTCAGACTAGACAAGATTTTGGAGCTTAGTTGTTGACCTTAAAGCATATGAGATTTGATACTGCTCAAGGAAGATATACTTTGGTCAGCCCAACTGAACTGCTTTTCATACTGAAACCCAAATATTTATACAATTTCCATTACTTTCTCTACCTTACTAGTTATTTTTAAAATTATGATATTTGAAACTTCTTACATTTGTTTTTCAGGTTTGAAACCTCTAGGGTATAGTGTGGTTATGTTTTCAAGTTCTCTGCAGCCAAGTGTATTAAAGAATGAAAAAATAAAATGAAAGCTCAGCTTCACAAATATTTACTGGTCATTTAGGATGTATCACAGCTTTATCTGGCTGTTACTATTTTTAATTAAGTTGGTAATGGAGTATTTTTCAGGGTCATCTACAAACTTCAGAAATAGTTGGGGTGGGTAAATCCGACTGTACCTTGGACAGAATCACTCTCCAACACATTACCTCCCCCAGGTCACTATAGGGGCACTGCAGCTGGCAGTGAGCAGGAAGCTTGCCTTGGTCATAACCCAGGCTGTAAGTTCTTTATGAACTTTATGAACAAGTAGGGAATTGAGGTTACGCCTCTCTCATGTGGGCTGTTACATTTGACACCAAATTCTAAGAAACTAGGATGAAAATAATCTTTTTATTGTTATGATCATAGTAGTGTATTATCTGCTGGAAATGGACCTGGAGAAGAGTCAACAAAGGATGTTTTCTATTTTGTTAGCTGGTTTTAATTTATCGGCTGCCAGTTTCAATGTATTTCTCTAACTAGTTGTTGGAAAAATATCTACCCCCTACCATTCAAATTCTGATGGGGGATGTGTGAATGTTCTTGTGCGTGTTCATAACATTTCCAGGCAGATCCAAAATGTTTGTTTAAAAGCTAGAAAAATCCAGTCTTCAAAGTTCAGAAGAACTTTACTGCTCATACTGATGTGAAGAGATTTATCATGCCAATATTTGTTAATACCTCGGGGAAATTAATGCCTCTTGAATAATGGGATAAATGTTGAGCCTCAATGCCAAGGTGCCTGTGGGTTACAACTGTTTGGTTTATGCTATAGAATGGTTCCAGGCAAAAAGGATTGGCTCTGCAAATGAGATAATCGTGAGTCATCAGCCCTGCTGCTGTCCCTGATGCTAGCTGGGGATATTCCTGCGGCGGCGGAATGACAGCCGCCGGCACAGCTCTGCTGGATGCCCTGCTACAGGCACACCGGGGTTGCGGGCTCTCTCACACGAGGCAGTGCTCATCATCACAGCAAGAGTTTTACATCCTCATTCACGCACACTCCCGTAATCCTGCTGGCCCACAAGAGTACGGAAAATGTAACTTTGGATTTCACTGAGTTTTGGGACTTACACACTGGCACTCCACTGTTGTGCTTTCGATAATGTATCACAGTGACCCTCACTCCAGATGCCTTTTCTGACACAATAGGTACATCCATGGCACCCCCGGGGCAATCCTTAGAACAATGATATGGAAACTGAGCTTTTATTTTCTGTCAGTTTAGAGGGCTACTGTAATAAGACAGATGCAAGATGAGATTCTGAGTAGAATTGAAACAAGAAAACACCTGCTGTTTGCAAATATTGGGAGAACTTGTTTCCTCTTTGCATGGAAATGCTCCAGCATAGTCATCCTGTGCTTCATGGAAACCTGCAGCAATAAAGGCAAGCAGGTGAAAATTTCAGATAAATCAATGGTTAGAGACCTATTTTGGTACTGACTTCTGATGGCGCCAGACATTGAGGCTGTGATTTATGATTTCATGATGGTTTTGATAGTTAAGTTTATGCTTTCAGTGAAACAATCTGATGGCCAGGAATCAGGCAATTTTTGTGGATGAATGTATTTTCAAAAAGGCTCTATATTACATTTACAGTGACACAAACTACTGTCGTTGGAGGAACTTAGAATTTTATTGCCAAGAAGCAGCAGTGAGGCCAGATGAGGGCAGTCCTGGTGCAACCAGCTCCCAGGAGGGATAGCTTTGTCAGGTCACCAAAGGACATTGGTTGTTCCTGGTCACGGTCCTGGCCCAGGCTCATGGTCTGTTCTGCTTTCCTTCACACAGCATCTTCAGTTATGCCAGTCCCTTGTCACTGTTTTCACAAGAATCCTGGTTTTGCCTTGAAAATCTATTTATTGGACAATCTCGAGCTCTTGCTTAAACTTCTTGTTATCAGGACAGTCTTGTAGCACTTTCTCCACAAGAAAGGTTTATTTCCTCCCAACTAGAAAGAAACAGCTTCTTGGTTCCCTTTTCTAGGTGCCAAGATGGAGACATCTCCTAGCACAGGTTTGCTGCTTCTTCATGGTAAGTCAGTGTTTCTGACCAATTCATAGCACTTTTGGATGAGTATTTTGGGAGAACATACTGCTTTTAGCTCTTTCAGTGCTCTCAAGTGGACAAAAATCAAATAGATAATGTGGATACTATGAAGTTTATATGTTAGCTGCATGTAACAAGTAGAGAAGAAAGAAATTGACAGAAGGATAGGAAAATAAAGCCCAGGGATTGTGGAAAAACATGTATATAAGAACTTTAATTAAGTATGACATGCAGATAAATTCTTTGTCATTTTCAGGATCAAAATTTGATCTGTCTTTTACTATTAGATCTACCTCCAGAAGAATATCCGTTCAGTGCCACCCTAGTTATAACTGTATGAAAGACTTGACAGTTGGATCACAAAGTAGTGGTGAGTGTTAATAACCACTTTTGGTCATTTTAAAAGAGTTTTTTTCTACGTAATCAACAGCAGTGCCTCAGATTGAGTTTCTACAGTAACCAACCTCATAGCATGGGGGGAAACAAGCATTTAAGTCCTGAACTGATCAAGAATTGGATTTCGAACACAATATTCTAGGAGGAAATTTGCCTGAAAATATTCCAGTGCTCGTGCATGAGTGTTTGGAAAACATGGAAAGGTGGAACAGTCCTCAAGTGTCCTGCCCTGATGCTAAATGAACATGACCTAAGACTTCTGATGAAACCAAGAAACAGTTATCAATTAGCATCAGTTTCAGGAAGCATTATTGCATCGAGACATCTCAGGGTGCTCTTATAAAAGAAAAACCTACAATAATTTAATAGCTCAGCCTGTTGTGCCAAATAAATGAGTCAAAGCAGGGGGGAAAAAAAAAGAGAAGGCGTATGAGCCATAGTTTCACAATTGCACTAGCCTGCAGGAGAGTGTCGATTTACTTCCAAGTTATTTCTGCTAGGAGAGTGACGGGAGATGTCACTGTGAAGCTTGAGCTTGCCTGGGAAATTAAGGACACCGCGCTTTTTCATTCCCCATTTACAAGCACTGATTTTCATTCAGTTTTCAAAAGACCTTCAGACAAAGAAACCAAGTGAATGACGTGAATGTGTACTTTATGCATAGTGGAGCAGAAGTTAGCTGTTGGAAGGAGATGGTTGCTATAGGCTTGTATTCCTCATGTAAACTCGAGGGCAGATGGTTCACAGCCTGTGTTGGGCCTCTTTAGGGATGTGGAAACCAGGCTGGGCAGGAAGGGTTTAAGTTTTTTCTCCCGAAGTTTGAATTTCAAGTGGAAAATTTTAAATGCCTCCACTTTGATAGGCTTTTGCAGGGTTTGAGAGATGCTGCAGTTAGGTTATTTTTGTTTTCCATATGGTAGGCTATGTTTCCTGGATGAACTATGTTTCCTCAATATACCATTGCTTTTCCACGTTGACCGTAAAGGAGAACAGCTCCGGGAAGAATGGTGACTACATTAACATGACAGAGGTGATCACAGTAGCTGGAACACAGAAGACACCCTTATTTAGTCCTGTTCTCATCCAAGTTGGCCAGTTTTTTCCAGGTGTGCTGTGTGTACGCTACAATCCTCTGAAAACACAGAAAACTGCTTAGCTTAAAAGCCTGGAAATCAAATGAAAAAATTATTCTGGTGACCTTACTTCTGTTCCTCGTATGACGAACATGATGGCATCTAAAACCAGTTTTAGTGTGCTGGAGCAGAGCCTGAAGCTGGCAGAAGAGTACAGCTTTGGCTTCAGTTGCTGAGATGCCAGAAGAGATTGTAAGTCCTTGAAATTCTTCCAAGAAGTCACTTTGTCCTGGATGAAAACTGGCATTTATCAGTGCAGATGATAGTGGTGTATTTTAGATGGCATCAATATTGATTTGTATACTGCACGAGCTTTTAAATATGATTTAAGATAAAGCTTAGCTTAATGTAAGACATTTCTCCACAAAGCATTGATTTAATGTTAATGTTTTATGCGTTGCTTTCTTTGCTATAGACTTTCCTTTGGTTTATGGAGACTTCCCAAGTATGCTCCTCAGTTCCCTCTTTCAGGCACTTGCAAAAGCCCCACAAACACTTGACACGTGAGTAAGTATTCAGGAGTTTAACTTATACTATCTGACAGGCAGCTTCAAAAACAATTAATTAATGGTGGTCATTAGTGTTCATCTTAAATTCATTATTACCTTTCCAGGTGCTTGGACTTGGCTTATTGTTTTCCCAAGCCTTGTGAAGACCATGGGAAGAAGATCTAACTTGACGAAGATCTAACGGAAAAGTTAAAATAGGTTAGTTCTTTTACCATTCCTATAGGGTGATTTCTTGTACTTTGCCTCTTAAAGTGTGCTGGGTATTGTAAGCAGAGTCCTTACTAGTCTAGAGAGAGAATTTCCGATTCGGCTTCAATTTAAATAATTTATAGCAATTCTTGCTAGGTGCAATGGCACTGAGTATCAATCTACTCTCTGTGTCTACTTGACCTTGCTTGGGCGTTTCGGAGTGTGAAGGCTGGGGAAGACGAACGCTGTAGCTGCTGATCTGCGTCTGAATCCTGACGACCAGATCTCTGGAGCAGCGCGGCTGTGTGGAACCAGCATCAGCTTTCGGGAGAGGAGTAGAAAATATTTCCCCGGCAGGTTGAAGATGCCCTGACAGAAGAGGCGGGGAGGGAGAGGGGCAGGGTTTGTTTCAGCCGGGAGTCGCCGTGGCCCCTCCAGAGCCTGCGCGGACGCGGTGCCCGCGGGTGTTGCGGGGCTGTGCCCGCCCCGTCCCGGGGCTTCCCGCGGGTCCGGCGCGGCT
>VZTA01000022.1:243439-256570 GCA_013398855.1 Mohoua ochrocephala | reverse complement strand
GACTGAGAGCCCGCGGACCGTCCGGCAGCCCGGCCGGTGCTGCCCGGAGCGCCGAGGCGGGGCCGCAGCAGCGCGGGGAAGATGCGCTCGGCGGCGCGGACAGCCGGGTTCCTCCTGCTCTGCGGGGGTAAGTACCGCCGAGCCCGGCCCCCCGGGAACTTTGCGGAGCTCAGGTGATGGGTGCCACCAGCGGCTCGGTCCGGCTCCGAAAATCTCGCCACAAATACACACAAGATATAAATAATCCTGATACATTTTCTTCTTTTTTAAAAAGCTGAGTTAGAATACATGTGAGTTTGCTTTTCTCTGAATTTATGATGTGGAAAGGAAAATATTAAGGTATATTTCCATTTTAAGTTTTTAAAACATGATTTTTTTCTCTGTTGTCCCCCTCCCAGAGCTTTTTGTATCATCAGATAAAATGCGTTTTGGATTGGTAAATGAAAATGACCAGAATATGAAAAGTGATTGGATTGTAACTTAGATGATGCTATCCACAGATGTCAAGTTTCTAAAGCAAACAGAAAATCCATTATATCTCTTTTTCTTCCATATGGCATTGTTTGCTGACGGATTTCTGACGTTTACATGGATAAATCAAAGTTGTATGCTAGAGAATGCAGTACAGCCTTGCGCCCCAAAAATGCATTTATGATAAAAAGTAAAGCCCAAACCAGCCCAGTAGTTCACTAGTTGGTCTTACAGTGAGTAGAGTGCAGTATTAATTCCGCCCTTGTGATTCCCCATAGAAGTGTTACTTGTTCCTTCTTGTTATTATTTTAGATTAACTGTATTAATTTGCACTGTTTTAAACCACTTTCTGTACTTGCAGAGATTATAAAGCTCCTGCTTAATTTTTTTAGGTGTTTTTTTCTTTAGTATGCTAAAATACTTTAGGTTGCCCTTATTTTTTCTCTTCATAATACATTATTATTAAGGCCTGGTCTTTGTAAAATCTTACTGGTAGTGAAATCTAGGATATATGGGGATAAAATGTGTAGGATATACTGCATCTAAACACTTAGTAAAAAAAATAAAGTGGGTTGTATCCCAAGACATTTCACTGTCAAGAAGAATTAGCCATACTTGTATTGCTAATGGATGATCTATCATGCCTACTTTGCTTTTATCTTTGGCAAATCCATTTTCTTTAATGTTTTTGGCAGAATTAGGAGAAATGTAATTTACGTAAGTTCTTCGGCTTGAGGGGTATGTTTTCATTAGCCAAAATGATTCACATGCATTTGCTTGAAGATGATTTTCAGTGATTTCTTTTTAAACTGGACAGATGAGCTTACTCCAGTTCATGCTGTGATACCCCAGATTATTGCACCTCCTGAACTAGCTGGTGTTAGGAACTCTGGAGCTGCTTTCGCATACAGCTTTTTTTTTTCCTGCATCATTTCCCTTTCAGTTGGACCACCATTTGATTTTACTTGTAGTTGTACAACTTTAAGTGAATTTCGTTCTGAAACTCTCAAATGGGAAAGGTGTTCTCTCCACTCAAGATAGATATCTAAACCTTTCTAAGTATCAGACCTCAGCAGCTGGAAATAGTTTCAAAAACTTTTTATTATTAAATGTGGCCACAAATTGTTAACTTTTGGGTCTGTCCATAGTTCGGGGGACTATTATAGGAGTTAATTTATTTGGGTAGAGGAGGCTGCCAAGTAGACTTTTTTTGTATCCTGCTTGCTTATACTTATAATTGCAAATATTTTGCTTGTGCTCTCAGCTTTGACTGCCGAGGTTTAATACTTGATTCCCCTTAGTTTCTACTAAAACTAGGGGGAAGAAAAGTTGCATACGTTTATGCCCACACTTTAGGGTAATTGTATTCATAGTTACTTCAAGAAGTCCAGTGTATTAGCAATGTTCTATGGGTGTCTGTTGGTGGAGAAACACTGTTTCACATTGTTTAGATGTGTGACACTAATTTGCTTTTATGTAATAAAAGCTGAGATTACAACAGAGGTAAGATGAGTTGTTACGTGTTGGCGGTACTAGCAAAATCCCTGCAGGCGTAGAGCTCCAGTTTAGAAACACAGCTGTCTTAGGAGTGGTGATGCATTCTCTTCGTGGGGAACACAGTGAAACTTCAGTGGGCTCCATCCTAGGGGAAAGCCAGGGGTTCTTCAGTGGTAACTGTTGTGCTCTTGCCAGGTGTTGTGCAGGAATCTCTCTCACCTGGGCAAGACCTGATCATAGAGGATTCCCACCCGAAGTTAACCTGCAGTGATACCCTTACACTCAATCGCTGTTGGTACATCTTTGGTTTATCTAAATGTGAGGTTTTGGAAGGCTTAAAACTGCTGTAGTTGGTAAAACATGTGCTCGCAACAAACACAAAGGCATTTTACTGAGCGAGCTGGCGTAATCAATCTGGTGAGCGTGCTGTTAGCTGAAAGGATTAGATTTGGTTATTTTGTATTGGCGGGCTTCAAAAAGCACACTGGACTATTTGTTCTGAAGCAGAGAGGCGCAGCCTTGGCACTTTTGCACCACAGGCAATGCGTGAGTCCCCTGCAGGCGCTGTTCTTAACATGCACTAGCCTGGAAATAGCAAAAATAAAAGGAACGTTTCTTCCCAAATTAAGGCTTCTGTCTCTTTTACCAATTAAAAGAAATGCAGGGTTTTATTATGGAGTGTGCACATGTCTTTTTCAAAAGTTTTACATCTTGTCAGCTGTAGGGCTTCGGGGTGTTTACTTGCACATCACGCTGCCTGGCTGTTTGGTGCTGGAGTTTTGATTCCTTTCCGAAAGCTCGCTGATATCAGAGGAGGACCTTGTTCAGTTAAATGCAGAAAAGAGTGCCTGTGGGAAAGACTTGGTAGGATTGTCTTGTCTGGAAAGTAATTTTTGTTGTTAAAGAGAATACTTTTGAAGAGATAATTTCTTTTCAGTGAATAAAACAGTTTGTAAGCATTACACTATGCATATTTTGTAAAATTGGAAGGGAAGCGTGCTCATGGAAATAATACGGATCCTACTAAAACAATGTGCTCTTGAATGCAGATTATTCAAACTTTTTTTCTATTTAATTGACTGTGATATAAAACTACTGATGAATGCACTAGTTCTGTTACCCATTTATGGACTGTTTGGGATCGATTCTTACAGTACATTTCCATGCCACTAGGATTGCTGCTCATGTTTTGACTGGTTACAATTTACAGCAAGTCCAGGCTCAACTCGTGCGTCCAGATCAAGGACAGACCAACTTCAGAAACCAACGGCAAATATCAACGTTCTTCTCCCCCAAGTGTGGATATTTCACATAATATTTGTATTTCATGGTAGAAAATGGGTGCTTTCTCAAGGAAAAGAACACTATGTGATTCTGCCAAATCAGAGATCTCCTGTGCACTCATACCTTTAGGTCAAACCAGTGCTGATCAGATCAAATGGTGGAGCACAGTCATTGAATTGAGTCAGGAACTGGCCTGAGACAGACATAATTTGTGTGCCTGTTTTTTTAAAAACTGTGATCTGGTGAGACAATATATGAGCTGGATTTTACGTTGTAAAGTAAAAATTCTTTTGTTTTATTATAACCCTGACTGTGGGCAAAGGGTGAAGGGAATCTGTGGAGGAACATGAGAGGCACTTCATTAGGTCTTATGTGTCTTCGTTGGGGAGGATCAAGCAGTTGTGTGGGAATTTCAAACCTTGCTGCTCTTTTTGGTAGGAAAAAGAGTATTAATCATGACACTTTGGTTCCTTCCTACTTTGTTATTTTTCCTCTGCCCAGAGGTTCATCATCTTCCCTTCTGGCTCTTCCCCAGGCACCTCACAGCCCACTGGTGGCACTTGTCCTCTCTCAGGTCACCTGCTGCGGCCTGCATTGGACCATGAAACTGCTGCTTCCCTTGCACAACACTCACTGGGGTTCATCCCAGCGCTCCCGTGAGCTACCAGGAAAGGTGCCTGGGCCCTCTGTGGCCCTCTAGGCTTCACGTCTCCCTCGTTTTATTCCCATTCTCTGGTCCTTTACCTTCCAGTTTCTTCACAAATGAAATTTTGCAGTGAAGTTCACCTCCTGCAGCATTCTCCATTTCATAGAAAGTCATTTACTGTGTTGGGGCTTTTTAATTTATGCTAATAGGATCCATATTTGTGTTATATTTAGTTCCCTGTACTTCTCATTGTTATGTGCCACCTTCTCAGGGTGTCAGTCAGGGCAGTATGTGCTATTGGCTTGATTATTTCTGCCAGTCAGTTAGTTGGAGACTTGGTCTTTGGCTTCATTCAAGGGTTTTGTTACTGTCGTAGAGACAGCATAAAGGAAATGAATACGAAGATAACAAAAAGCCAGCATTTTAATGCTTAAAGCTCATTTGTTAGTCTTTGATTAACAGACGAGATTTCTCATAGCATTAACATCAGCAATCAGTCTGTAAGACAGTGTAGGTTCAGCACCTGAATGCAAGATGCCTGTTCAGTGGCATGCCCACCATCAGTTTTCCATCTGTATGTCATGTCATAGTCTCTTTTATATATATATATATATTTTTTTTTTTGTACTGAAATGTCAGACAGGGCTGGTGAAAACACATGTATTTTGTTAATTTTCATTTCTTCCCTTTTCCCCCAATTTGGCCCCTGGCAGGAGGGAAAGGATTTGTTCACTTGTTGCTATATTTTCATGCTTGGCTTGGCACTGCTGGTACCGCTCCTCCAGGCTGCTTTCTCTCCCATAAAGCAAACCAGCAAACACAAATATGCCGTGGGTTGGAAAAAATCCACACTATAGAAGCTCGGTGTTGTCTGGAGAGCCTTGTTGTGTAAAGGTCATTTAGTGCCTGTCTGCGGTGAAGAGAGGGTTTGCTTTGTTCAGACATTGGCATCCTTCAGCTTTCCGGTAGAGCCGTGAGTGGTGCCAGCTGGTGATGGACTGCAATTGTCTCTTGGTTTTGAAATGTGAAAAATTGCCTGACAGTGCTTGTTGGGTGTGGGTGTTCGTATCGGGAGCATTGCAAGACTTACCTGAACACAGGTGGCGGTTCCGTGTGGGAGCAGGGTGGACGTTAAGAACATCTTCTTCCAGGATTGAGGCACGTTCATGCTGCGGTCTGTTCTTAGCTCTTACTTTCTACTTTTGTTTGGTTTGGCAGCAGCAAAGCTTAAAAATTCACCAAAATGTTCTAAAGAAGCTTTGGAATTGTTTATTTTCCAGATGATTTTATTTTTTTGTAACTGTCTTACATTTTGGAAAGCAAGCAACTGAAGCATTGCAAGGATAAATACAGCAATTACTGTGGGAGAAGGATAGAGTTGAGGTTTGCATATTAGTTTGGTTAGATCAGGATTCAAATTCAGTTAACAGCTGCGCTACACATTTGCTCGTTGTCTCACACTCTCCCTCTCTTAGTTTTCTGTAAAGTACCACAATCAGTTACTTTAACCTTAGAATATCATGCATTGTCGATTGACTAACACAGTTCCAAGCTGGGGTATGCTAGAGCTGATGCAAGGTAGGGAAAATACGATGGGAAGCCTTACAAGAATCTCTGGAGTGGTAATGCGTCAATGAAAAACAACATCAGAGAAGCTGTAGAATAAAATCTGTTCAAAGGCTTTATTTTTACAATGTGATTTTTTCTTTCATCGATAAGATATACTGAGATATTCCACAATGCTTTGGCAAAGTCATTATGAGCCTTTTGACAGGTTTTCATGTAGATATGTTGCTAGCTAATAAGGTTATTAAGAAAGTTTTTGTTAATGAAGTGGTAAGTCAGATGAGGTGTGAATAACCAGATGGGTTTTGCTCCTTTGGGAGCTCAGGGTTGTTTTAAAATTTATCTGAAGCGATCTCTTTTTTTCCCTACATGAGGAGAACACAAAACTGGTTTTCTTAAAGATTACTTCATAAAAATAGCTAAAGAGTTTCAGATTTCTGGATCTCGAAATGAGACCATAAACATACTAGGCACATTTTAACCTAAGAGATGCTCTGTAAATCTGATGAAACGAAGATGATCATCAGCGCTTTAGAGCCTAAGGGAAAATTACAGTGATCGCAGTCAAAAGAGGGAATTGGAAACTTTGCTGGGGTAATAGTGCCAGAAATGTTGTTCGACTAAATTACTTTAGAAATTTGGCTGATTGTAAATCAGGTGATTGTAAAAAGAAAATGGATATATTACTCCTAATGGCTGTCTAATGGCTTTTCAGTGTATGCATTTAGAAAACTAATTAAACAATATATTTAACTGATATAACCAAGTTGCTTGTGTTGCTGTAATGGGTGGTTGGTTTTTGTTGGTTTTTTTTTTTTTTTTTAGTGTCCATTATGGCTTTTTTCTAAGTGAGACAAATTTCAATCTCAGATAATAAAATTAAATCTCGCTTTTTCTCCTAATTCAGAGGCACCAAGTTTTCTGATATGGACAATTCCATTATCTGTTCTTTTCACTTGTGAAATGGAAAAACTCATATTGACATGAGTAGACCAGAATTTCATATATCTCTGAAGCCCCTTAAAGACTAGTTTTGCCACTGAATTACAGCAGGCATCCAATAGTCCTGCTCAGTGCCATTGTAAAGGTGTCTTGGAGATGAGACTTAAATCTCACAGTGGCTTAAAGACACAAGTAGTGGTTTCTTTGGATTTGGGAAGAGTAGAAGCATAATTGTGGGTAGTTCTTTGCCATTCCTGCATCAAGAGCAGATACTTTCAGTTTGGCCCCCAACAAGGATGATGTAGAGCAGCTTCCTTTGACTGCCTGAACAGGTGATTCTTCTACACTGGTTGGCTTCTGGAGTTTTCTTGTCTCTGTTGATGAGGTGCCCTTCCATACCCTATTATCTTAAAGTAGACACTGAAAAGTATTTCTGTGCAAAGAGAAGGATGTGAAAAATATCAGTGGTTCACAAGATGTTGGTGAGAATGGATTTGGTTCTCTGGGTTCTCTTTCCACCCACTGCCACTGTTTTGCTTAAAAATTACCTCTCATGTTAAAAGTAGCTCTGTGTGTGTTGCTGCTGTGCATTTGGGAGGAAGGTACTGACTGCCAGCGTTCCTGATGTTTGGTCAAGAAGGGGGGTAATAATTTGGATTAATGCAAATAAAATGTAACATAAAGTCAAAGAAAATCTATTGTTTACTGAAACTTAGCCCATAACAGTCTATGACTTTAAAAACCTAGTTTAAAAAAATATAGATTTAATTATGTCTATCTGGATGGGAATACCCAGTATAGAATGGTTAATACATATGTTTATGGCAGTCAGTCATCTCAGAAGACCACAGGGTTTGAAATGTATATGTACTCTAGGATGACTTTCAAGCTTTCTTTTACACAGAATGAAAGCAGACACTAGGAAATTATATGAACACATTTATATTGCTAAATTGTGGTGTGCAAGACTGTAAGTCAAAAGTGTGCTGTTGATGAAATCTAAATAACAGCGACGGGAAAGGAAAGAATCCAAAGAACTCTCATCAAGAAAAGGCTTAAAGTTTTGATTTTACTAGGAAAAGAAGTTTATTTTCCAGGGGAAAAAAAATAAAAAATTAAAATAGAGAGTAGTGGAATAAAAGTTGATTTGGGTGGAGGGCGTTGAAATTGTCATGTGAAATTGCACTGCGATGACTGGGAAATTCTGGCAGGACCTTTGGAGAACGTATCCAATGCTGATTATTAACAACAGCAAAGTGCTGCTTTGGCACCTGCAGTGAGGAGTCGTAATTTTGTAAAGCGTTTGAGTGGAGCCTTCTCACGTCTCTGAAGTACTTAGGCACGTGCTTAGTTTTATCCCATATCAGCAAAGCGGTTTAGACTGGGACTGCTGCATCAATGCCCCGTAAAGAATTGCACAGCAGTTCCCAAAGTTAAAACCCTCTGGCAGTACATTCAGGTGCCAGATTTCTCTTTGCTCCCATTTGACGTCCAGTTCCCCTTTCCTGGTGCGTGCTGTCTAAAAATTGAAATGGCTGCAAGGTGCAGGATTTCCTGTTGTGGGACCAACACACTACAAGTCAAAACAACATCTCAAATTCTTTTGCTGCACGGAGAATACAAAGATTCATCTAGTTTGGGAGCTGCTGTACGTGTTACTGCTTGGGCCTGTAGGTGAGGTTGGCTTGCACAGAACTTTGTATTGCCTTAGTTGACAATATCTAGGCTAGGTTGTTTAGAGCTGGTTTGGATGTCTTTTTCCTCCCTTGTCACCTGAGGTTTAAGTACAATGATTCTGACCACTTGCTCAATGTGACACATCTGAGATACTCTTCACTGACAGCATGAACAAAGTTTCTCTGTGTGTGTATATACAGTGATTTATTTGACTGGATAGTTTTAATGAGTTGCCTTAATAGTCTAACTTCCCTCAGACCAGGGGAGATGCCCTGACACCTTTCTGTAGGACCCTTGTTTCCCTGGGCTGGAGGTGTTTGGCAGCGGTTTCTGGTGCTACCTTAGCTCCCTTGCGCTACCTTTGGAATGTGGGTTGGGTATTGGGTGTCTCATTTGTATTTTGACAGTCTCAGTGTCTTTGGAGAGAAATACAGAAACAAATATTAAAAAAAAATTAGGATTGTCTGTTGTTGTTTCAGCAATTCTGGGTAGAGCTTTCTCTAGTTGAGCTTGTGGATGCCAATGAAGGAAAAAGGACTGAGGAAGATGATCTGTGTGAAATGACTCATCCCAATTGAAAAAATGAAACAAAAAAAGCAATGGGAGTGTTTAGAATTTGGGTTTGAACATAACACATTTTAAAGTAATGAAGGGGAAACAATATGGCTGTAATATAAATTTTATTGCACATTTCAGTTCAGCATTTCTGACATGCTCTAGATGAGAAGGCATTTTAAACAGTTTTATTGCTTTGGTAAATTTTTGCCTTTGTGAAGATTAGAAAAGTTGTCCTAAATTGCTTTGCTAAGGACCTTTTGGCTCGTGAGAGAGTTTATAATATGTATTTTCCAGATTTTTTTTATTTAGAAAAGGAGACAAAACCCAAACCTTTAAAACTTAGTTTCTGTAGATTTAACAACAAACAGGATCATCTTAAGAGACTGCGACAGATCACCCTTAAAAGCTCTGTGAAAACCAGGAACATTTATAATATTATTTTTTCTTACTGAGGCATTGAAGGCATTGAGAGCCTGTTGTTGGAAAAAGGGTCTTTTTTTAACTATTTATTTTCTTAGATTCTAGTCTAATAAAATTTGAAATGAAAGTTGGACCAAAGGTTTTAGGGCAGTAAATGCCTAAAGAAAATAAGCAATAGTAGAAAGCCCAAGGTTTTACTTATCTTTTTGATGCTCCCCCTCCACTTTTTTTTTTTTTCCCAATCTAGCTGCCATAGGCTATTTTTATTTGTGTTTTTATAATTTTCCCAATAACTTCTTAAATCCTTGTTTTCCTGGCATCATGCAGTTGAATGTCAAGTTTTGAGCTTATTGGAAAAATGTTGTCCTCTGTCTTTGCACAGGCCATTTTGGCCTCGTGGCAGAGCCATCCTGAACACCTGGCGATTAGAAAGCAAAAGGGAAGAATCTGTACAAGTCTCTACTTTGGCTTTTCAGAATATGTTTGTCCACAACACAACTTCCAGGAGACAGTAAAGGAAATGTACATTATTTAAGTATTTAGATTGGTCATCACAAACTCAGTTTAGCTTGGATATGGCAGTTGCATTTGTTAGTGTAATAAGACTGGTGGCAAGGACTTTTACTTATTTTGGTAGCAGGGAGCTACAAGGATCTGTTGTCTGCAGTCATTGTGGGGTTTCTGTTAAATGGGAGTATCTGAAGAACAGGTGGGACAGCAGTGTATTGATGTGGGTTATGTTTAATCAATCCTACCTTGGATGAGTTAGATGGCCTCTCCTGGGAGCTTTTGACTTCATCTTCTTACGGTTTTGTGCTTAGGGTGTAAGAAACAGGACAAATGCGGCCTTTGTGTGTCTGCTGAACTTAATGTCTGGTGTTTGGTCCATCAGGGCTCCTTACAAGATCATGATAACTTAGTCTGCAGTTAATGCAATTTGAGAGTTGATATCAAAATACTTATATTGTTAATCATCAACAGCTGAATAGACAGGAGTTAGATGCCTTTGATGTCAAGACGAGCTTCTGGAGTTTCTGGTTTTCAGAATATCCCCAGGGATATATTTGATATGTGGTGGTCTTTGTCTTCTCAAAAATCGATTTCTAATTCCATGCTCAGCATTCTCAAATCCCAGGCAATGAGCTGGGGACCTCACGCTGGCACTGAGCATTTCCAATTAAGGCCTTGAAAAAGTCTGTATACATATGGCCTAACCTTGTCACCCAGAAGAGTAGAGAGCGCTGTTTTCTTCAGATAAAAAATGAAATGCGTTGGAGTGATGATGTTTGTTGAAGTAGACACAGGAGTTGAGGATCCATTTTCTTAAGAGTTAAACTGGATTTATGGTTTGGTAGGCAGTTCTTGTTAAATGAGAATTTAATGATGGCAGAGAGACCATGAAAAAAATTAGCACTGGGATTATAACTTTATTGTCAATATTTTCCAGCTTGAATCCTAAATTGGAATTGCCAGGACCATTTATCTGTCTTTGACTTCTGCTGCTGAGAACTCTCCCTTTTATCAATGCAATGCTTTGTTAGATTTAATCTTTGAAGAACTGCAGCTTGTATTTTTCTGCTGTTGGTTCTGCTTCACAGTTAGCATCTTCCGCTGCATTCATTATAGTTTCACATTTTCAATGTAAATGTTTGTGTTTAAATATGCTTAACTTAAAATGGGGTTTGGGACATGAGCTACTTAACTGCTGCTGGTTGGCAGCACTGGTCTCATGGAAGGAACTGATGATAAGGTGTTTTACAAAACTCCGGGGGAATATGGTGCAATCCTATAATGTTATCCTGTTTCCCATTCTTAGAAGGTTTTTGTTTACTCTATACATACCGGCATGACATAACAAAAGCTTTTATCTCACTCTGAATGCAAGAAAGACACAGGAAATCACTATGAAGAGGAGCAAGACTATTGTTCCTCCTTTCCAAGGACTGAACTCAATCCTAGCTAGTCTTGATTTGAAGGAGAATTGTTATCTTGTCACCTTTTCCAGCATTTGGACAGAAACCTACAAATGTGTGGAACTGCCATTGAAAATGAAATTGCACTGGGTACGTGATTACCTTTCCAAATGTCCTGATAGACAGTGCAGACACTGTCACAGCATCTGTGATTGTTTAGACATGTGATTTTGTCTGGGAGGAATGTTTTATTTGGATTTTTTTCCACGTTTAACTTTTGAATAGCTTGTGAGTCCAATTGGTCTCACAATAGAATGAAAACATTGAGCCTTAGCTCTTTCTGCATTCATTAAAAAGATAGGAAGGAGCATTATTGTCGCAGAAGCGATTCAGAGAAACTGCAAAACCTCATTTTTCCCTTTTCACAACAGACACCTCTTTCTAATAGCTTTAATTAGGACTGCCCTTAGATACTGCCAGATAATGGGTGTAGATATACCCCGGGATCAGGGAGTATATTGCCAAAATGGTAACAACGCTGAAGTCTTTTGTGTGAAGGCTTGCCTGTACCTTCTTTTATTAAATGTCCACATGGACTTAGGGTTGACCAGAGTTCCAAAATATAACCCTGAAAGAATGAGCTTAAAAAAATCTGTCAATGAGATAAGAAATTAAAATAATAAAAAACCACAATGAAATTAATTCAGGTGCTACATTCCAGCTTCTGTACCTGTTTTATTTGCCTCGGGAAATTTCAATAAAGTTAAAATGCTTGTTTCTTTTCTGTTCCTAATACCAGTTTTACTGGATGAAGGAAAACAGACTGAAGCTTAGGAAAAACCAGGAAACTGTCAATGCAAAAGTACTGTCAAAAGCAGAGTGGGCAAGATTTTCATATAATGGTTCGCTTGTATGTTTAATGGGGTCATGCTCTTTTCTAGCATTACTTAATGAAGATGGATTTCTCACCTAGATTTCAGGTAACCTGTGGACTATAAAATAATTAAAACAGGAATGAAATTGTCACTATTATTTATAGTGGGTTTTTTTCTTTTAAAGATGCTATACTTGCTTCTGGAGAGCACAGTGGGACTTACTTTCTATTCCTTTTGCTGTGGTAACTTTTCCCAACATCACATTATGAAAGACACATTTGGTGACAACTTCCAGAGTTTACAAATCACTTTGGAAGAAAAACTGTACAAGTGAGGGATTGTTCCATTTATCTCAATGAGACAGTAGCAATGAAGTCTTAAAGTCATTTAAGTGTGGTCACTGGCAGCCTTCTCACTGCTGATGTTTTTGTAGAGCTGTCTGGGTAAACGAGTTACCCATTTGGATTGTTGTGGGAACAAATGGCCAGTGATGGGCATCACTGCCAGAGTTAGGTCAGTATTTACCAGGGGCTTCAAGCCCTAGTCAAAAATCACCTAGCAATCCTGCCAATGGAGTATCACACAGAAATTTTGCATGAGCACTCTGTTTTAAGTATCTATGGGTGGTTTTTAATAACGAGATGTTGTATGGTGATATATGAAGTGTGAAGTTGCAGAGTGGCATAAAATGAGTACCCTGGAAATTAAATAAGTCACACGGACCGTTGTGCTGATTTTATCTTCCTAAATAATGCTCCTGTTATTTTGCAAATGCTGGTGGAGAATCAGGTGCGTTTAAGGCCCTTTGCATTTTCAGGAGTCTGTGTTTCTCATTATGAAATTAAGAGTCAACTTACCGTCAAGTACACAGATAAATAAACACAAGTTTATTTGGGTTTACACTTTCTAGAGTGGTACTTCTCAAACTGTGGTGTACTTCAGAACATGATTGACAGATGGTGGTGGTCTTTGTCTCAATGTCAGTGTTTCTTTATTGTGCCTCTGGCAGCTGAATATCCATGGGAAAATGTGTTACCTTTTGATCACTGGTTCTTGAACTGTAGGTTTCTGATGGGCTGTTAGCCATAGTAAAGACCTGAGAAGCCTAACTGTTTCAGTAGTGCTTGCAGTTAAAGCCTTGATGATAAACATGCATTTGGTCTTGAAAAGAGGATGAGGATTGAGGGACATAGTGATACAAAATGCTGAGAACCCCTCTTGTAGGTGACAGTATTCCATAACAAAATTTTTGTTAAGCAATTTTGAATTTTGAATGCATCTT
>VZTA01000022.1:165443-243417 GCA_013398855.1 Mohoua ochrocephala | reverse complement strand
TTTTTTTTTTTTTTTGAGAGGGGTTTGGTTTTGTGTGGAAAAATTTCAATTATATGTATATATATGTGTGTAAAAATAACAAGTTGAAGAAAAAAGTCAAAGCAAAAAAGCTTCTGACTATCATATAACTTGGGGGCATTTGCTGCTATTCTTAAGGCACAGAAAAGGACTTATAACTTTCTGAAACAATGGATATTTTCATTATAGGAGGCTTAAAAATATGTTTAAAAATAAGTTGAGAATCAAGCCTTTGTCAGAATGTATCCTGCCTGCAGCTGTCAGGTTACTTGGTTTGTTTAAATGTGAAAGTTGTAAAGTCAGGATTATTCTGCTGGATCTGTAAAGTAAGGATTTCCTCTTTGTACACTTAGGCCTGTCAGATCTGGTCTGGGTACTGATGTCATACTGAATATATTATATTTTAGCAGTGGTTGATGAACACCTATTCCTGTCAGCAAAGCTGGATACGTTTGTCACGGGAGAAAGTGAGAAACTGCCGTTTTGCATCATACTGTCACATCTCCCAGCACTCGTGGTATTAAGCCCCGCTTCTCTCACACTCAGTATGCAGAATGAATGAGGCTGTTTTAGTATGACTTCTGTTTTTATAGTTAGCTGAACTTTGAAATTGTCTCCTAAATCATCCTTGCCAATAGCATTAACTACCCCTTTGCTGGTAGTCAGAGATTATTCTACAGTAAGTTAAAGGGTAACTCATCTTCTTTTGTGATGACAGGAAACATGGAGGGATGTAAAAGATAATGGCTAATTCAAAGCAGAGCACTCCACTCTGCTTCTGGAAATCCATCAACCCCATTCAGACACGGATCTGAAATTTTGCAACAAACTTGGAAAGCTCTTTCCTTTTGGCTGCTTCAGTAAATTGTTATCGGGGGAGGATGATGCAGATGCCCATGAATTATGATGCCTTTCATTACAAAGGGGTGAATTGCACATTAGCCTGGCGTTCAGAGGCCTGGAGGTTTCAGCCACCATGCTTTTGCCGTTTCAAAAAACGTGAAAGAGCGATGCAAAGTAGCTAAGTGATGTGGTATTAAAGAAAGGTCTTTATCCTTCCTTCTCGTTTTGCAGAACCAAACCCCTGAAAATAGATCATTTAGGAATGTACTCGTGCAGGGATGAGTCATCCCAGCTGTTCGCCTGGGCCAGGTACTGAGCGGCAGGGCCAGGTGGAGCAGAGGAGCAGCAGGTGAATTGATCCTTGGGTAAACACCTGTGTTTGCCTTTTTAAAATTTTCTTGTTAAAGACAGCTGCAGCAAGGGAACAAGAAAAATCTAATGTAATAACAAGCCACGGAAAGATATTTCAGAGAGTTACTTTTTTTTCAGAAACAAGCTGTGTTTGGCTCTCTTCACGTGGCAGTTCCATCCATACTTCCTGTTCATCACCTGGGGTTGCTTCTGCCATGCAAAATCTTGCTGTTGCAGTTGACATCCAGGTTGTTGCTCCTGTCATTAGCTGCTTCAAAGCAATGGCATTATTTTCTGCAGATGGAGGGGTGGGATCGAGGAAACATTCCTGCTAAATCAAGAGCATTACCTTTTCATTTACTATGTTCTTCTGGAGCAAGGCATCTTGTAAGACCTTGAGCAAAACGCATGAAAATTCAGGTTCAGACTGTTTGGTCATGGGGAAACATGGGCAGTGAAAAGACTGGGTGGAAACAGGAGCAGTCCACCTTTTACATGTTCTGAAAAACCTTAGGAAACACGAAGTCCAAGACAAATTTAAAGACAGCCCTGTGCTCGGAGAGGCTCTGTTTGGAGATGGTGGGAAAAGACCGGATTCTTCTGTTACAGCCCCTCTTAATCTTTGAGTATAGAAATAATTTACTTAGGCAGCATTTAGGTATGGCAGTCAAAAGCACTGTAAAAAATTATGAGGTAGATTGGTTTTGTTAGACTATGATTATAATTATTCACAACTCTTGATAGGTGTCATGTACTGTGAAGCATTTTTAATTTCCTGAGAACAATGTAACTTAAGACATCTTTCTTCACCAGGCCATTGGATTTATTAGAAAACTGCAAGATCCATGTATTGCAGGCTCTCTTAGTGATTGTTGTGCACCTCTCCTGCTGTGAAAAAGTGGAAGCGTGGTAGCTCGCATGTCTGAAATTGTCCATGCACATTTTAGCATGCTACGTACATTATATATTTCTATATAAGATCTGTCAGACATAAATAAAACAAATACTCAGTGCTATCCCTCCATGATCATTGTCGAGTAGGAGTTGCCTTACTGAAGTGCTTTTTCTTCCTACGCTGCCACATGCAAAAGAGATTTATCGAAAATAGAGAAAACAACACTGATGAGAGAAACAGATTTACAGTGAAAGCCACTATCACAATATAGCTACACTGTTTAGCAAACACCTTATGGAAGACAATACGATGTGCCAGCAAGACTGCTTTTCTTTTACAGCATTTCTTTACAAGCTAATAGACAGTGTGCTTAGTAAAGTTAATCTTGTTATGATAGATGTATTGTCATTGCAAGTAAGTTTTACTAAAATGAATTAATTTGTTTCATTTACTCCTTACAAAGTCAATATGTTACTTTAGAATCAAGCAGTTCTTTGCTGTCAGTGTGTTAAATTATTAAGGGTGGGGCGGGGGGGAGAAGTAAATAAATAAATGAACTGGTAGGAGATAAGATAGGCATCCACCAAAAAGAATTCAAATTTTGTCCAAACATTGGCAAGCACTGCTGCCTTCAGAGGGCTTGGATCAATCCTTATGACTCACACCCTTAAGAAAAAAAAAAAAAATTAAAAATGCCTGAATGTTTGCATCCACAAGCTTATTGTCCGTGATAAATCAGGGAAAGATATTTTGCACAAAGTCAGCTATTGTCTGAAAAGTTTATAGCTGGTTAATAAAACAAATAATTGGTATTATTTTGTTGCAAGGATGTACTTTTTTTCCAGACAGTAGGCTTGCTGATTCTGACTTGTACGGTTCAGGTGCTTTTATTGGCAGCTTTCGTGATTTATGGCTTGCTGAGTGACATTTTATTTCATATTCAAGGTAGTAATAGCTTAGAGTCTTCAACTAATCACTTTTGTAAGTAAAACTGATGCACTGGATATTTGTGGAGCAATATTCAGGCCAGGGTCCTTGAGAGATCCAAATTGCCAAGAAAACCATGTGGAGGAACACAGCCTAGTGCATGCAGATATATATGAGCCAGAGAGGATTAAAGGAGGAGGCTGTGGCTGTAATGTCTAGACAAGCATTTGTGACTGCTAATACACTGCTAATATGGGTCTGTTTGAAAAAACAGAGGTGTTCAGAGGGAGCTTAAGGTCTACGATATGAGTTTTCCTCCTGTGACAGAAGCGAAATAACTTTGGATAGGATCAAGCTTTGTGGATTTCAGCTGCAAAACTCTCATTAAGTTTCATTTCACCTTTTGTGTTGGTTTTGAGACCCTGTCAGAATTTCATTTGGCACAGAGAGAGCAGTGAGTTCATTGAAGAAATACAGAGTTTTAAGAAGCATGATTGCTTTTACAGTCTGGCGGTGTGTAGCCTGGCAGGACAAGTGTCTGTGCCCAGAGACTCTGTAGTTCATATCCCTGCATTCACGATTAGATTTAATTTCTTAATAAAAACATTAAGTGTGGTTTAGGGAAGACATTGCAGTGAGATGATTAGTGGTGGAATGGAAATACATGCTCTTACTGGAAATCAAGTGCCTTCCTCTGATTTTAAGGCACACAGTGATGAATGTGCTGCTGCTAATGTGTGTTTTTCACTCTTGGAAGTCGAGGAACACTGAAGAGGCGTGAATATAAAAGCCTGAGGAAGAAAACTCGTGTAGGTATCTGAAGGGAGGTTTGTTCATACTTGGGAGAATAATGGCAAGTTGAATGAACAGGTTATTGTCAGAGCTTTTGGCTATCAGGATTCTTTATGTGGAAAAGAATAACTTCCATGATCTCATGGGACTTTGGCTTCTGAGAGGGCAGCACACTGGCTTGTCAAGAAGAGCTTGACAGGCTGCAGAGGACAAAATGTCAGATGAGGAGTTAGGAAAAATGGTTTCCTTTTCGTTTCAGTTCTTGGCCAAATTTCTTCCACTTTACCCGTTATTTCCTCCTCCAGTTTATGGCGATGGAGTTCCAATATTGTAAAAGCTCTTTGTGGTCTGTGAATGGAAAAGTACTCTTAGTTCTGGTAACTAAATATTACAGTCTTCTTGTTTGCCATTCTCAAGCATTGCTGTGATTTTTTAACTATTTCAGCATAAAGGTTAGTGAAAAAACCTGTCTTTGTTTCTCTACAGAGATATTTCTGATCAATTTCATTATGCGAGACACTGCAACATTGTGGGAATGGTGGGAAAAGATAAATGCTGTTAATCCAGTCTTGTGTTGGTTTAAGTAGGATTCTCTCTTGTGTATTGCCTCCATTTGGAAGAATCAGGCAGTACTTTTGCCTGCTGTAATATGGTGTTTGTTTAAAGGCAGAATTCCAAATATATTTGTTGGCTTTTCTCCTGAAACATGACTGTAACAGGGACATGGATACCTTAGAGAGCTAAATATCCTGCAGTCTGGTTTGCTACTGATGTGCATACATAATTTCCACTGACACTAATGGGAGTTACATGTGTATAGAAAACAAAACAGACCCTTAAAAAATGTTGGTCAAGTAATAAAAGCTAGTCTAAAGATAGGGTGGAAGTAGAGAGTGGGAGGGAGACTTTTTTTTTTCTTTAAACTTGCTTTGTCTTTAACTTATCCTCACCCCACTCATGTTAGCTTAATATTATTTTTATGGATTCCATCCTGATTTATTATGGCATGAGAGGTAAGACAACGTCCATGTGAAATAGGTAAGCAGAAGATGGTTTTGAAATACATTTACTCCCTTTCCCAGCTCCCAGAGGAGGGAGAAGTTCCCCTGTGTAGTGACGATACCGTAGAAGAGCCTGCTCTGCCGATGTGCTGCTGAAACTCTTTTTTTATTGTGTAGCAAATTGTAGCATTGCCCCCGCAGCAAGGGCAGGGCTGCAGAGCCCCCCCTGCCACTGAATTACTGCATCCCAGCAGCAGCCAGCATCCAAAAGGTAAAACTGGCTCTCCCAGTGTGTTTATTGGGAGCTCTGCTGTCCTTTGCGCTCTCTGTGTTGTTTTGAACTCGGAAAACAAGAAACGTAACTTCTTTGGAGGCTGTCAGGGTTTTGAGCATTTTCCTTGAGCTTCATTGAGAAGGGAGAAGCAAATTCCTGGATAGTTAGACCTGGCACTCTGTAGTCTGTCCCTTAATTAAATTCTCTGCAACCTGTGTGTTTTCGTTGTTAATCAATGGACATTTGTCCTCAGAAGTAGCTAACTCTGGGGGGTGTAAGAAAGGATAAAACTGTTCAAAACCCCAAACGTTACCCAAAAGGCATAAAAATAAAATTGTCCTTTTCCAAAATAGCTGAGCATTATGGCATCTTAATAAAGGGCGTGCTAGAATATGTTCTCCTAATAAACCTCAGTAAAACCTCTAAAAATAACTACACAGATATATTCTAAGTTGATTACCAGTAATTGAACTGACTTAATGTAGTTGGATGATGTCATGTATAATATTACTCTAAAGTAATTTCTGTAGACAAGCCATTTGAAGTCCTCTTGCAGGCAGCATAAACATCTTCGTGTTGCTAAACTGAGCACTCGGACTAAAGCACTCAGCGGGAGAGCTCTGACATCTCTCTGTTTTATCTCGTTCCTTTGAGCGACTCTGCCTTGCCTGTTAGAGGCAGCTTTGCAATGACAAATATCTCATCCTTGTTTTAGTGAAAACCTGGAAACTCCATAACGGTTTAGACCTGTTAGTTGTAGAATAAGAGAGGCCAAAGATGGAAAGGACGTTTGAAAGGGTCTGGCTTCCAAGTTTCCCTGCAGTATGCATTTCCAGTGTTCTGTCCAACTTCAGCCTGCCCGAGCAATGGGGACTGTTCCATGGCCTAATTCATCTCGTTAGAAGGAAGCTTGGAAAATGATTTTCCTAGGTTTCAGTCTTGTTTTTGCATTCGCTTATACATTTCCTTGTATATTGGCTCTTGTATTTTTATAGCCTTTTAAAGCTTTGTAGCTAGTTAATGCAGATAGTATCTTCTTCCAAAATTTGTTTGGCTTGGATTGTTGCTTTTTGTGGAAATGGTTTAGTAGGGTTGAGCATGGGGGTTTTTGGTGTGGGTTTGGGTTTTATTTTTCCTTTTTTATTGTTTGTTTCTTTTTTTGTTTGGGTTTGGGCTTTTTGGGGGGGTTTTGGTGTGGTTTTTTTTGGTTGGCTCATTGGGTTTTTTGTCTTTCGGTTTATTCTCTGGAGCTCAAGACATCCATGACTGATTCAGGTATTCAGGGTGTAAATGTGGATTCTACAGAAATAAATTACTGTCTCTCTGCTCTGAGATTTTTCTATTTACTGATATACCTTGGTTTAATTTAGAAGCATTTCCCAGTTTTTCTTCATCAGCTCTCTGTATTCTTGACAATTTCCTTCTTCATGCCTTGAGGTACTGGGCACTCTTGGCATTTTTGTTTACTGGGGCACCAGTGTATCAATTACTGAATAATCATTTTGCTGATACAATGGAGAAATTCAACTGTCCAAGATTTGCAGGTGCTGCTCTGCTCTTTAAGACATCTAAAGGTCTGGAGCAATACCTCGTGAGAAAATTTCATAATTTTGCTGGATTTTTTTCTAAAGCCACAAGATTTTTCTGTTTTGTTTTTTTTTTTTTTTTTTGTCCAGAGAGGTTGGTCAGTGAGTGATTCAGTAAAGCACTGATGTGCAAATCCTGTCAGAAATTTGCACTAACCTCCTGAACCTGTCAAAGTGCCAAAGGCACTATTAGTTACAATGCTGCCCTTAATCAAGAGGCCTGGCAAGGCCAGAACTGTAGCTTCTGTTCTTGCATTATTAAATATCAACAGCTAATAGCGTGCTTAGTTAGTACTAGTTGATTCTTTAAATGATAGCTTGTGGGGGAAGAGCACATCCTGTGTGTGAGGGGAAGAGTCATTAACTTCCCCTTGAATAATGACATTTGGGAGCAGGCTTCAACATGCCCATGTTTTGCCCCTTCCCCTGTTAGCCTTTGAAGAGGAGATTTCCTCTTTCTCTTGGATGTTGTTTTGCCAACTGTCCTGGCTTGACTGCCTGGAGCACTTAGTTCTGTTTCCCCAGAGGCCTTGTGACATGTTTTTCTGGCTCCTGCTGGAGCATGAACCTAGCTGGCTGAATGAGTATCCTTTTTAAAACCTCTGTTCTCTGTGCACTTAAGCGACGTGTCCCTTGTAACCTTTTGCAGAATCAGATGCATGCCTTGCAGGTTTGAGAGTTGCTGGTGAAAGCTATTGTCTTCCTAGGCATGGAATGCCAGCAGGACAAGGACTGACAGATTTTGGAGTCTTTCTGTCGCTTAAAGACAAGTCACAGTCATTCAGATCGGGACTGAACCTATAGTGTTTTGAGAGAGGCTGACAATGCCATTTTTATGTGCAACAGTGCACTCTCTATTCATCAAGGAAACGACCGCAGAAATGTGTACCCAGCTGTCTCTGTATCAGTAGCATCTATGCATAGCAGCTGCTGATGTTTGTGATCATTTCCTATCAGGCCCTTCTTATTTTGGTGGATAAGCCTCAAAATAATTAGTTCAAATCTTGGAACTCAAGGACACCTAAGAGCCAAAATCAAAGCCATTTCAGTAACACTAGTGTTGCATTGCCTTAATCCAGTAAATTTAAGCCAACGCTGAGTGATGTTCCCTCAGACAGGGAGTTTGTGGCAGTATTCCCTGCAGTCCTTGTCCTTGAGTATCCCCTGCTGCAGCCCTGGTCTCATGTCCCTTGGCCCAGAGGAACCTCTGGAGTCCCACAGCACCCCGGGTTAGTTCCATGTGCTGCGTGGGTGTCGGGTGCTCACGTCTCCAGCTGCTCAGGATATGCCTGCGGCGCTGGATGTGGAGAGTGCCTTGGCCATCAGCAGATACCATCTGAGCAAAGTCCTACTCCAACGCTTTGATTTTTTGTTGTCATTTTTAAATCTTTGTAGCTGCCTTCATAGGGAGACCTTCTGGCTTTTCTAAAGTTGTTTTTGAAAGTCCTTTTTGTACAATTTTACAAGAATCACAGCAAGAGAAGAGATGATATCGCGGCCGGGGCTTTAATCTATTATTTATTAGACCTCAGTTAAATGAGGTGCCTGTGACAAAGCAGGGTGCATGGTTTTGGTTAAGTCCCCTGGGTCCCTTGGTATGCAGTGTATTAGAGCTGTCAGTGCAAAGTACTCTCAGAGAGGAACTTTTTATTTGGACATAACCTTCCCTTACTACTTCCAGCTTCTCTTTGCAAAGGAAATTATGTCCTTAAGGGCAGATTGTAGGTGGATTAGGTCCGTACCGAAGACACACGTGTGTTAGAGACTTTTCCTGATGGGCACAGTTTTGCCATTTATCCTTAACCTTTCTGCGCCCCAGTTCCCCAGGTGTAAAACAGGGATAAGATTCTTGACAACTCAGAGTAGTGGAAATACATTAAACATGGTGAGACCACTTAGTACTACAGTGATGGGGAGGAATGCTCTAATGAGGAGATACTATTTCACATTTATGTTTTTAAGGGCTTGGCAACACTTATCCACACAGAAACTAAACCGCAAATTTGTGTCCATTATTCTGTGAAAACCTTCTGTAAAGAAGGAATCTTTTGCATCTTAGAATAGCTTAGAGCTGTCGTAGACCTGCAGATCCAAACTGTTCTGTGCTTTTCTCTTTGGGCAAGTAAATATTTCTCACCCTAGCGTTGGAACTTCTTTTTCTTGTCCTAAGTCAGTTACTGTGAAAGGAGCATAAGGTCTGTGAAAAGGATGAAAGAAATATGCCGGTGGTTCAAAAGCTTCATTTATACCAGCAAACAACCATGAGTATGTAAGCAAACGTGACTTCTTTTTTTCCTCCCTGTTTATGTGATTTTAAACCAAACGAGTACTTACCCACTCAGTACAAAAGTATTCCATCCTTTTATGCTGTTGTGGTTTGGGCAGGAGGAAATATGGACTGGGAGACCTCGGACATTGAGATTCTTTGGGGATATTTTGATCCTCAAAGCAGCAGTCTCCATCAGACACATCTCAACAGCCTTAGTTTTTCAGTAACCTCACTCATCTTTCAGTGGATGTTACTTTGAGAGCAGAACTAACATACCGAGTGCTTACAGGTGATGGAATGACATTTAAGATCAGGTTTGCCTTTTTTCCACCCCCTTGACGGTGTACACAGAACTGGTGTAGCCAACAGTGGTGTGATCCAGGAGGCCACTCTGAGTGGCTGCTTTTTTAACCAGTTGTTAAAGCTCCCAGTCAAGGCTTTGCTTCCTGAGCCATTGAAGCCTTCGCTGTCAGATCAGTGACTTGGAACAGTGATCAGTGCAGCAGGCTTCTCATTTGCATGGTTTCCTGACAGGAGGTAGACTTCCTTTATTTCTAAGTGTTGATAAAATCAGAACTCAATTGCTAGGCTCCCAGTGTACATCCGTGTCAGCTGTGTATTAGCAGGATACCTTTATTTTCTGAGGTGTGTAGGTTGATACTAGGCATCCCCAGTGCACCTCACATATTGTACTGACAACAGTTCTAATGAGCTATTCATTTACTTTGACCCTCTTTTTTTTCTCATGGGTAACACCTAGCCAATACCAACAAATAGTCTTAATACTTCAGTTTCATGGTTGGTTGGTTGCTTTTGTTTTGTTTTGAAGTTTTTCCCCCTAGTTCTTTGAACAGCTGCAGTAGTTGTCCTTACACGGAAAACAGGCAAATTTGTAGTCATTACAAATAGTTCAGAGAGCAAACCCTAATGAAAGGGAGGAGTTCATCAGTGTGCTTCCCGTGTTTTTAGGAATGTGTAGGAAAATACAGACAGAAGAATCAGGGACAAGTTATACCAAAATAGTAAGTATATACTGGTAAGACAGAGGCACTTTTCTATGCAGGCATACACTCATTGATGATTTGTGTGTGGCCACCTAACTATACGTCAGTATCTTTTGTATGACACACTGCTAAAACTGTACTTGTTACAATCACCCACAAGTCTGAAGGAAAATAAAATCCAATTGGGTAGAATAGTGTGCAGAATACAACACTTTCCTGCTCAAACTGGTGTTTTAGTATCAACCAAGATTGATTTAATGGTATTTTCCTCATAAGAAGAGTTCAGAAAACCAATTTCCCATTTTTTCCTAGTATGTTGTCCAGGAAAACAGAATTGGAGTGAATTCTGTTAAAATTATTGGAAAAGTCATGGAGGTTCTCCTCCTGGAAAGAATAATGGCAAGTTTCATTGGGACATCTGTTTGGTTGTTTGAAAAAAAAAAAAAAAAATTGGCATGATGTTAGCTTGGTTTTTTTCAGAGTGGTTATTTCAAATATTATTTGGTTGAAAATGAATATTTTGGGTTTTAATTAAAGGTATATGCAGTGCTCTTGTGGGTGCATATGTTTATAGACATGCAGAGGAATACAAATCATTGTCTGACTTAGCTGCTCCTTTCTGACACAGTTTTATTCCATTCATGGAAGAATAAGTAGAGAAAATGTAATAATAAATCTAACTTTATTGTGGTTAATGCCTTAAAAATTGGAAATGATCTGGAATCTGTGATCAAATTACCAACTATTATTATTTTAAGTACCCATTTTCTGATTCCATGTAAATAATGATGACCAATAGGGAACTGCTACATTACTTAGCACGTTCATTAGCAATTTTTCCTTTTGATAGGGCTTACAAAAAAAAAAAAAAAGGAGGGAGAGGTAGGAGCTGTGTCTGAAGGTAATGCTGATTTGCATTAAGTTAATGATATTTCCATTTGGAATGTTCAGAGGAGCAAAGTAGAGACCCAAATTAAACTTTATGTGAATTCAGCAATTTTCAAGGCTGAAGCAAAACAGGGGTTAAGGTTTTTTTTTTCATGTCTCTCTATTGAATTGCGATAATTTCATGAAATTACTCTGCATCTGATCTGGGCAGGAAACCAAACTTCTCAGTCTGAAGTCTGATCCAGATCTGCAACTCTGAGAGCAAATTTGTATACACAGAACTCAGTATCACCTCTTCACTCATTCAAAAAATTTTTAATTAAGGCATCTTTTTTGGCTCACTTGTAATTTCAGAAGCTTATTCCCACTAGTTTGCTCATCTGCCTCTGTCTCTTGCTTTTACCAGATTTATGTAGCAAATTATGCTCCATATAAAGATACATTAAATCATTTAAAGTATTATAAACTTCACATGGTCTGACCAGCCAGAATATTTTTTAGATGCTTAGAACATGTTTTCCAAAGCTACTTCATAAAAATAACCTAATAGTCTCCAAACTCATGGTATCTCAGAGGAGACCTCTGTATTTTCTGGAGTCAATGTTATTGAAATGTAATGCAGATAAAGGGATGAAACTTGTAAGAGTGCAGTCGAGCTACTAAAATACTCTCTGAATTTGCTGAAAATTGCTCCCTTACGGTGAGAAAGGTGTGAGGTAGCTGTGTGGACTGACTTTTGAACGGCCTGCAGATGCGCTTTGCCTGATTTAATTTCTGCCTCTCGAGGTCTGTTGTCATGGTGGAGTTCATTGTAGAAGAGCAACTAGTTTAGTTGTTAAAACATGGTGGAGAAATCTGCATTCTAGCCAGATGAGGTTTTCCATTGTTTGTGCTAAAAATCTCTTTTACTAGCTGTGCCCACCCAGTTCTTGAATGTGCTTAGTCTTGTTTCTGATATTTTGTTTTGTCTCGTCTCGTAGTTTCTGATGGTTTTCTTTATGTCTTTGACATAAAAGCACACTCATAGATTTTTCGGTGCAAGTGCCTGGTTAAATGTGTTTCCTCCGTGTGCTATTTTGTAGGTATCCAAGTGGACCGTGGAGGATTTGGGTGTTTTGTCTGTTGTTTGAAGTATAAGGGCTGTAGCTTGTTCATTAGGAGCATGAGGTTCAGGGTTGCAGATTAACCAGCTGCACTGCCTGCATTCATGTGGTCACAACCTTCCAAATTTACCCCATCATGAAAGAAAGAATTAATTATAGTCCTAATTGACTGTTTCCTTGGATATAAGCAGGAAGGAACTGCTAGGAGGCAAAGTGATTAATCAGTTAAGCTAGTTACATCAATCAAACGTGTGAGAAAGTTCATCATCCCAAAGGCAGAGTAAAGTAATGCCAAAATACAAAAGCCATCAACTCTTTCATTGGGGTTTTGCTGTGTTTCTTTTGTCAGTTTTCCGAGGAATTGCAAAAAAAAATAAAAATAAAAACACATGGCGACTGACCCAGTCTGCTTGACAATCTGTCTGGATTCTGGTGGAAGAGGTAATGCAGCAATCTGTTCTCTTATCAGACATTGCGTGTAGTCCTCATTAAAAGACCTTAGCATACGTTTTTCATGCAGATGGACAAGTCACACGTATCTCTCAAACAAATAACTCGGTGCCACTGTCTCACAAATCCTGCCAGTCGTGCCAGTGAAATGGGCTCTCTTGGTTGCAGACTTGGTGGTGGGGTACTACCCAGAGAGCTTGATCTAGTCAAAGCCTAAAGCTTTAACCCTCAGTTGACAGCGCCTTGTAGTGTTCTCCCCGTGTCCCCTGGCTGCCAGCCCTTCCTCCCCCGGGGAACATGTGGCACCTTGAGGCCAAGCGAAAACATTCTGGAAAATCCCTTTGGAGCATTATCATCTTCAAGTGAGGATATTTTGGGTAATTTAATTGCCTGGATTGTAAACAGCAGCTTTTAAAGAGCAGTGAAGTTTTCCTTGTTTTGGCTGACAACCTCTGTCAGAGAAGAAGGGAGAAGGGATGGGAACCTCTCTTCTCCTTTGCTTTGGAGAGCCTTTGGATGGACAAGGCCTCGTGCACTGGGTTGTCTGTCCATCCTTCCGTCGGGGCACAGTTGGTTTAAGGCCAGCTCACTCCTTTAGTCACACACGGTTCCACAGTGGCACAGCTGAGGCGATGGGGTCGGAGAGGAAAAGACAAAATGTGAGTGAGAAGAGCTTCTGCTGGTATTGCCAATAACAGCAAAGGTGGTGGCACGAAGGTCCCAGAGCCTCGAGGCACAAGCTCAGCACAGACTGTATGAGTACCTCTGCTTCACAGGAACCACTTGTGTGCTTATACTGCCACGTGAACTGTATTTCCAGGACTGGAAACTTCATTGTGGTGTATTATTTTATGAAACAATCCAGTTTCACTCACTTTTATCTGTCTATAGCTAGAAGCTGATAAATAGAAGGCTTTCTGTTTGCTGGGGCTCTGGAGGGCTCTGGGTGCCAATCGTGTGACAATTGAAGGAAGACTTGGGAAATAGGGCTGTGCAGGAGGTCAGGAGGGGTATGAAACTATAAGAACAAACAGGCTTCTCTAAGTCAACATTGGAAAAACTAATTACAATTCTGTAAGGTTTACTGGAAGTAGTAATGTATTCAGATATAAAATCTGTACACACTTTATATCCTATCTAGAAAAAAAGCATGTGAGCATTTATGCTGAACAGTTCTTGATTGTCTTGATAATCTAAAAGATCAGGGTTCAGAGTCTGTGTTTATCTGTTTTACCACTTTCATTAGGTTTTCACAGATGTGTATTCGTGCTTATGAGTGAGCATATCCCAGTCCATAGTCTCGTTTGTGCGCAAACAATATGAAATTTAAGTGTTGATATGTAAATTGTTTAAATCAGAAGAGAAATATGAGCAGTATTAATCTCGTCCCTGCTTTGTTTCTGTCTTTGACACATTGGACTGTGTAATGAAGATATGCTGAATGTTAGCTAACAGCTTCATTTATGAGCTTTCTAGGGTAAATTAATTGTTTTAGAAAACAGGGTATTCTGCGTTCTTCAGAAGAAACAGATTTAATCCAAATTGCTCCAGAAAAAACCCCACGATTACTGGTTAAAGAAGCAACTTGAATTTTTTTTCGAGATTATAATTAAGATCTAGGCAGTGCAGTTTTTATTAGTATATATATTTATTAAGTGTGGATTTTATGTATCTATGTTTGCCTTTATAAATATCAAATCCATGGCAACTTTTTAATGCAGCTACTTCTAATCTTTTATTATTGTGCTAAATCCTTGGCAGATGGCTCTCATTTTGTAGAAGGAAACATTTCTAGGAAGGTCATCTTTCACTTGCGTACAACTTAATTTTCTTGAATCAAAGGTGAAATGCATGAAGTAGTATTGTGACTGTAAATGTCTCCATGTGATCAAAATGTCTTTCAGCTGGCGTGCTTTTGGGCTTGGCATGAAAAAGGTTATCTTGAGTAATAGGACAAGTGGCTTGAGGTGGTGTTGCTTGAGTAGGAGCGTTGGACCAGATGATCCCCAGAGGTCCCTGCCAACCTCAAGCATTCTGTGATATGTTGTTTTAAAAAAATCTATAGCACAAGACCGCTGTTTCTGATCAAATACCATCTGTTTGTACCTTCTCAATTTTCCTTTAGAAGAGGAAAAGGTATTGGTAACTAAAAATGCTTGAGAGATGGCAAAGTTGTCTCAAAAATGAACCAACCACCCATGACTAGGGTAGTGCTGAGGAAACGGAAATGCTGCCTGCAGGTGAGCAGATTTTAATTTACAATGGATCCAAGGCATATGGTCGTGGAGGTTGCCCAGTCCATTCTGGACTTCAGCCTTACAACCAGAGAGGCCTGATGTATAACTCTACTCTCTGTCGAGAGTTATATTTTGCTCGTACAGCTGTATAAGTTGATTTGCTCTGCCTTTTTTCAGAGAAAAGTGGATTAAACCCGTAATGAATAAATCTAATTTTAAAATTACATTGTTGATCTTCACTGCAGCAACATGTGAGATCCTTTCTGAGGTTTGCCAATCAAATGTGCAAAGACAAAACAAAATAAAATATCTGCAGCTAGGCATTCCCGTTTGCAGAGTCACAGCAATGTGATCTTTGTAAAAAGTTGTATTTCAGCAAAAATTGGGTCATCCAAAAAGCTTTGAGGAGGTCCACGAAGTCCTTCTGGCATACAATAAAAAATAGTGGGTTTAATGATATATAGACTGACTGACTCCAGTGGGCTTTTTGGTGAAGTAGCATTCATTCAAATGGATGGGGATCATTGAAAAATTACAGCTGATGTGCTACATTAATTTTGGTTTAAAAGGGAATGTTGTCCAACCTTAAAAACAAAATATTGCTGAATTAAAGAAAACCACATTAAACTCTTGCAATAGTGCTAATTGTCCAAATACTATTTTGAACCTAAATTCTGGACAAAGACGTTTAAAACAATATATGCCATTACCCAGGGAATTGTGAGACTTTTAAATATGTTTTCCTTAGCATAAGTTCTTAAAACGTAGCACTTTCTCATTCTTTTTGACTAAAAAACATTTTTATGCAATAGTCCCCAAGCATGCATCTTTCTCTCCTTAGGTGTAACCCATACTCTCACACATTTGTGTCACTGTTGATATGCTAAAATTTGTCTTCTTATCCTGTCTGCAAGTATTTGCAAAATGTTGCCCGTAGTCTCAAAGCTGGTGAAGTCTTACAGGGTTCTTGACCTCAGCAAGTTTGGATGCGGCAATGATTGTATTAAAAATAGGTATTTTTGTGAGATGTGCCTGCACTTGTCAGTTGTTCTGAGTCTGTAGCCTGGTGTAGGCTCAGCACTACTTAGGCAGTAGCTTGAACTACAGTTCCTGTGCTCTTCATCTGTGCTCTCTGAGGAGTGCTGCATGCCCAGAAGCTCCTTTGTGAGTGTGGCGGGTTTGGCACAGCGGTGCCGGCTGTGGTATCACAGAACTTGTAGGGTTGGAAGGGACCTCTGGACATCATCCAGTCCCACCCTCCTGCCAAGGCAGGGTCACCTGGAGCAGGTGACACAGGGTCGTGTCCAGGTGGGTTTTGAATGTCTCCACAGAGGGAGAGTCCATGACCTCCCTGGGTAGCTGTTCCAGTGCTCTGCCACCCGCAGTAGAAAGAAGCTCTTGCTCATGTTGAAGTGAAACTTCCAGCCAATTCACCTGTGTCTCCTGCGCAGCTCTTCCCAACTTGTTTTCAATCTAAGAGACAAGACTGCTGATGAAAAACCCCTGGTCCTTAAAACTTGAAGCATTTAAGGAAACTTCTCAGCCCGCTGTGCATCCTTGAGTGAGACACAGTTGTCAGTCTATGGTTTTCAAGATTCTCCTCTTTCAGAAGGACCAGTCAGATGGTGAGCTTGAACGTTAGTCAGAAGTGTTGGCAAATAATAGTTCTGTTTCTGTGATTCTTGCCCTTATATATTGCTCCCCAAATTTCCATCCTCTGTTCAGCAGTAACTGTAATCCATGTAACCAAGCATCTGATGCCTGCTGGTTGTTTTCCATCTTTCTGAAGCACTCAGTTCTGTATGCAAGTATGTAAGCTCGTGCAGAAGGCCACACAGTGGTCAGTGCTTTCAGTGCTCTTGACATTTTATTTTTTGTATAGCATTCAAATGTTGTATGTGTGATGCCATCCCTAAATATAGCCTTTGTCTAAATTGCATCCCACAATTGTCTTGTCTCTCGGTGGGCTGTTGGATCTGCAGATTACTGGAGCTGGTATATTGAGGTACTTGGAGACAGATCTATGCAGAGAACCTCCCAAGGAATGCTCAAAGTGGCATGGGGGGGGCCAGGCTTCACTGGAAGTCCCTTTGTAACAGAAACAAAGTTAGGATTTTTTCATTTTGTTTGTTTTGGGGCTTTTTTAAAATTCTACATTGTGTTTCAAATGCACAAGCAATTGGGTTAGCTAGCTGAGCAAGGTCTTCTCCAGTGCATGGAAAAATATGGGAGGTCAAGCCCTTTCCAATAACATTACAAGAACTAGGGAATAGTCACTGGAAACGGCATTGCCTTCGAGATGATTCATGCAAGCCGAAAGCCAGAATCTTCTCTCTTTCCTTGAAATCAGTGTTTATTAAATTGATAATTGCTTTAAATTGGAGAAATATGGAAAGGAATGACATTTATTTTCCTTCCGACTGCTTTCATCTCTGCCAGCCGGTGTGTGGGAACTCCCAGTGAGGGGCAGCAGAACTTGTCAATGTTCATTCCAGAGCAGAGCAATTGGAAAGCCACAAAGTACTTTTAAGCAACTCTGCCCTCACTTTTCTCACACTGAAGTCTCGTTAGCAAAGTGAGCAGTTGCCCAGTGGATTTTACTGTCCTCAGAAAAATACTAGCACATCAGCAAAAGAAATGTGCACCAAAAAATGTAAAAACAGACACCCGTGGTTGGGCAATGCTCTGGGAAGTAGCTTTAATGCTCATCAGGGGACCTCTGTGACCTGAAGATTGATTTATACCCTGGACTTTTTATTCTGTAGCCTGAAAGTACTAAAAAAATTTCCTAGGCATCTGGCTTGGTTGTGGCGTGCATTTTGCATCGTATACGTAGTGGTAGAGTCTAGAATCGATGCGGACCCATGTTAAAACGGAAACTGAGTTTTTGAATATAAAGATATACCCAAATAATGTTATGGACATTTAATTATAGAGATCATGCTGCATTTCCTTCTCCTCCTTCTCAATTTTTCTAATTGCACCTGCAAGTTGGAACTTTGATCTGAAATTTCCTAAGCCATCTTTTTTTTAATCCCACGCAGGACGAGAATCCCAGGAGTTTAGTCCAGCATGTTGTTTTTCCCATTTCTTTTCTTTTTGTCACACTGACTTCACAAATTCTAGGAACATTTAGCTTCGGCCTTGAGTCCTGAAGCTGTTGGCAGAGAAATTTATGACAGGAAGAGTCCGCCCTACTGCGAGCATGTTCTTGGTAGCTATAGCATAGAAAGAAATCTGTAAGTTGTAAAGGTTTCTATGTTTTCGTCTCCTTTTGGCATGAAACGTAACAGTTGTCATTAATGATAAAATGGGAATAGATAAGCATATGCTATAAACTTAAGCTTTGTTAAGTTATTACAATAAAAAGCATCAAGCCAGGCAACATCTTATTCCTGATGCAGGGAAACTCTGATCCGTGAGAAGCATTCACGGAAAAGTGAACGCACTTGAGTCACGTACCGTGACTTTAGAAGCCGGCTTGATCTGTTGATGACAGAAGTTTGTGGTGTGTGTGGAGGGGTGTTTAAGGCACAGGTAAAGAAAGGCACTTCTTAGCAGAGCGACACGAGCTGCAGTTTTTAATTTACATTTCTGCGGTATTCAGTTGAAATCTGAACTTGTGCTTTCATTATGTTACAGTCTTCTAGCCTGTGAATATTGCCGCCTTGATCAGGAAGGAGGGGAAGCAGAGGAAATGAGGTTTTTTACTGACACTTAAATTTAAAACATGAGCTCTTGATGAAATAGTGCAACAAGCACCTTTGCAGAGGAGTTGAAAAGTCAAAATGCCTCGACAAAGTGTGCATGGAGATGCTGTGCTGGAAGAAAACCTGATTCCTTCTTTGTAATGGGAGATGCCACTGGAGGTGTTTTCAGTTCATAAACAGAGCGGAAAGCATCCGTTTCACCGTCTGAGGAAAATGTAAATATGTAAACTTTGTGTTTCAATATTCTTTTTGGGTCGGGCTGCCCAGGAGCTAATCGCTGAAGGATGGCAGCACTTCCTTTGACTCTGGGTCTGTCACTTACAGTTTGTTTATACATCAAAAACGTGTGATCAGAATGACTGCTCTGGTAGTCTGAGTTCAGAATAAATGTCAGCATCAAGGACTATCTGTGTGCATCAGTGCAAGCCAGGACTCGGTGCAGACCTTGATGTAGAAGAAATAGCTAATAATTAAAGACAGTAAGTGATCAGAAGTTACCCAACAGAGGAACTGCAGCATAGCAGCATTAATAAAACCTTTATCAAAAGTGACTGTATGTATGAGAGATACAAAGAATTGCTTCTCTTCTGTTGGCAGTGGAGGGTGTAAACATGGGGCAAGGTTTTAGCTGTTAGAGTAAAAATGTTTGTAAAGTAAAAAAAGGCGTTAAAATAGTTATGAAATATATTAACCAAATTCAGTCTTTAATAATCAGACGAGGATTGTTTTGTGCATGCGCTTGCTTGGCAGTCTGTGGTGGTTTGGCATCCCTCTAGCAAGGGACTGGGCTGGAACCCAGAAGTTCACTTAAAGGAAAATAAAGCTCTTGTAAAATCCTGTAAAGACCCCTGCTATTCCAGATTTTACTCCTGCTTTTACTATTGTTTCTTTTAGACTTCTCTAGTTCATTCCTATAGCTTGTCAAGGATGCGATGTAGTTCGTGACTGTCTCAAAGCCAGTAGAGAGGAGCTGTCTGGAGCAGGCAGCAGTGCCCAGCACATATCATTAGTGGTCTGTCGGCCCCTTTCCAAGCCTTGTCAATACAATTTCTGCCCTTTTGTTGACAACATTTATGCTTTAAGACAACAGCATAATGAGTAGCTACTGTGCGGTAATGACTGAAAGTCCCCAAAGGAAAAGTTCTGTGTTATTAAACAAGGATGTCAGGGATGTTCACAGTTGGGATAGTGGGGGTTCTTGTCTTTTTTTTTTTTTCTTTCTTTTCATTTTATTTTTAATAATGGCAGGTGTAGTATAAATTTCTATGAAAGTATTTTAGAAGCAATCTACCTTGTAAGAGCACTTAAGAAAATATATTCTCTACCAGGGTGTCTTAAGGAATTAGAGATTCAAGTGCAGGTGTGTCTTAACAGTATTTTAGTTCTTATATGTATATGTTTTAGAATGAGATAATAAAAATTAAAAAATAACAATAGGATAAAGAGCTTATGTTCTTCATTACTTTTCATAGATCACCTAAAATACAGTAATCTTAACCTAAAATATGGTGATTAAACCAAAATGCTCTGTTAATTCAAGACAAAATTTTAAATAAATCAGTAAACAAATAAGCTCGCAGTTGCAGTGAGATTTCACTTCCTGGACTGAAAAATTGAACTGCAGGCTCATAGCTCCCTTGAGTGTTTGGAAAGAGAATAGCAGCTCTTAATAACAGAGCACTTTGCTGTGAGGGGTGGATGTTCATGTCATTACCATTTTTCTGGCAACTTTTCAACCACCAGCAGCAAAAGTTTTCATTGATTGCCTCCTGCTGTAAGGCAGTAATTACACTGCTCTGTCTCTCTCTTTCATGAGCTGCAGGAATTGGAGAAAATAAGGGAAGCTAGAGATATTAGATATGGATGAAACACAATTCAGGCTGAGTTGTTTCCTATGTTACTACATGAGGTCTAGCAGGGTAATTTTTACACATCTGCACTAAATATAGAAAACAGGTTTTCCAGCGCAACAGTGGAGAATCCAAAATAAAAATTTGATCCAGATGCTGTAGAGTCATCCACTCCTTAGAAAATGAGAAGGTATTGCGTGCAATACCTTCTTTTTTTTTCTCTGAAAACCAGACTCCTCTCACCACAACACAGGTATAGGGTCACTGGTGTTGATCAAGAAGAATTAGACATTGTGCAATTATCCCAAATTGGTACTGTTACATTTGGTCAAAGTTCTGTTAATTGTTGCAGTCCAGTGATGCTGAGGGGGAAAAGAAGCTGTTTGTGAGAAATATTGGGGCTTACTTCACCTGAGCGAGTTTTCTCTCTGAGGATGGCTTAGGCAGAGGAAATGGATGGAGGTGTTTGGGAACTGCACTGAGCTGTCAGAAGGTGATCCCTTATGTCTGACTTCATCTATTTATAATTGACAGGAAGACTTGCATTCATTTTGGTGATGCAGAATCAAGTGCAGCTGGAGGAAGAGAAATGGGGAAATTTGAGCTTAAGTGGTAATGGAATGCAGGAGTTTGTGCATATACAAATCTTTGTCATAAATCAACAGTTAATTGGTTTTCATTCATTGTCATGACTTGGGATTGTGAAAATGTGGTACTTCATATTTATTAAGGAATCAGCACAATGATCTAGATCTGTATCTTAATGTAGGAAATGTATTGTGATGCTGATATCCTTTTAACTAAGATAATTAATTTAAACTTATTTGTCTTTGCCTTTAAGGATCCTTTCATCTTATCAAGTATGCTGAACAATTTCTGCACATAAGTGTCCTGTGATTTATTTTTATGTTTTTATGAAACAAATATATTTTGGTTGTCAGTACTTTGTTCTGCAAATTGCTGCTATAATGTTTACCTTCTGTATGAGCTCAGCGCTGTACCTTCTGTATGTATGAGCTCAGCACTGTTAGAGTAAATATATGTGAAAGCTAATTAAAGTATAACAAGGATTTAGAGCACTTGTATGTCACTCCATTATTAATTGAGGATTTGATACAAGTAGTGTGTCGGTTTTAGCACAGAACAGTGAGGCACACCTCACTGGTCTTCTCTTGCTGCTCATTATCACAATCTTTATGTGCATTCTAGAAGGCACGTGAGATTGTGCACAGAGTAAATAAGCATTTGTCAATATAATTTGAGCTGCAATACAATAGAGAGTTTCCTTGTCTTACATTTCAGTTCTGTACTCTTACAGAGCAAAAGTCCATCCAGGTATTCTCAAACAATTAAGCCATACTTTAAAGAAGAAGTATTTAATCACACAAATGAGGGGAAGTGGCAAAATCAGGATCTGAAGAATTTTCAGATGCCCCTGCAATCTCTCACAGAAGCTTTCCACGCATATTGATTTCTACAAGGGATAGTTTAAGTTCTACTAACACTGGTGTTTAGAACAATGAAGCATCAAAACTTTGTCTTTTTGCTGAAGTAATAAAAAAACCTCAAAACAAACAACATATCATAAGAATGCAAGAGGAAGGAAACTTCTAGCCTTTGTGGCAATTAAAGAGCAATTTTCTCGAAGTTACCTAGAGGTACAGGCTTTGGAAGGAAAGTGTAGGCACAGGTTTGACCTCGATCTGAACTTACGAGTGAAGCTTCAGTAGAGGTGATGTCCTGTTCCCTGGTAGATCCTGAGCTGCACAGATTGTCCAGTCTTGAATTGAGACAAAAATGAAAATCTTGGCAGTTCTCACAAGTCAAAATTTGTTTATTTTTGATAAATTTAGGGTCTGTCTTTCATCTGGACATTTTTCAAATTTATGTTCAATATCCCTGATATAGGAAACAGACTTTCTTTTTGTCAGATCCTTCTTTTCTGCTTTACCATGTCTGTCTTATTTTCCTGTACCAGAAAATCTTTCTCATTTTGCTGACTAGTGGAATATTTAATATTATATCTAATTATATATTTGGTTTTTATCTAATTATACGTTACATAATACTATATTTAATATAATATCTAATATAATATTTCTTTCTATTTAATTTCTATATTTTCAGTCTAAAGTTCAGGGTTGTTTTCAATACGAGCGTGGGAATCTGGTGAGGAAAATCGCAAGAGAGGCAATTAACTTAGAGCAGAGCAGTTTCACAGGTCTGGAGTATATTCTAGTTAAGGACTGTTTCTGCTTACCATCACTTCGTAAGGACCTGTTCTCCCTGGAGGTATCGTGTTCTGTAAAACACATGTATTTCACTGATACTGCTGGTACTGAAATTTGTTCTGTTCTTCTCCAAAAATTGTGCTACATGTAAATGTAGTCGACACGTGACGTTTAGCAATTAATCCAGCTCCATAAGTTTGAGTCTACTGTAAGAAAATTCTGGCATGAATCTCTACAGTGAGATCTACTCTATCCCAATCTACTCTAGCCTGGGGTCCAGTGGACAAGCTTTGGGGAATAAAAAGGAAAAAAGGAAAATTTTAATTTTCATATTAATGCAGTTTCTTGTGTTCTTGTGTTCATATCACGTGTTACAATTTCTGTAGTGATCAGCTTAAAAATGACACATCTAAAAGTAAATCATGTCATGCTGCTGAGCTGCGTTAATGGCTTGCCAGTCAATTAGAAGGTTGCCTCTTGTTCTCTTTGTCACTGTTGTGGTGACTCTCAAACCCATCAGGAGTTACATGCAGGCAGGAATGCTGCAGCCTCAACTCAGCGACCTGGTGGCCGAATTTGACTGGACTTCTCTGTATAAAACCAGGAGAAGTTTTCATGCCTTGCCCTTGTGCGAGAAGCAGCCTGCCCTGCTGGCTCACCCTGGTGCCTGGCTGTGCGGGCATTTAAGGCAGCTCAGTGGCCCCAGGGTCCCTGTGCCACCGCTGCTGTGTCCCCAGCTGGCTCAGGCTGCCTCGTGCCTGACCACCTGCTCAGCTGACGATTGAATCCAGAGTGGTGTTTCTAGCTCTGCTGCTCCATACTACTTTCCTGCCAACTGACAGTGTTTTTCCTAAATTACGGACTTTTTGGTTTGTGAGGGCAAGTTTATTTCCTAATCGTGTAGAGACTAGAAGGGAATTAAGTGGGCAAGTCCTTTAATTTAAAATATAAGAGTGTATTACTGGCCTTGTTCTCTGATGAATCGAACATTAGGTATATTAATACTAGTAATGGAACATAATGGCTACTTGTCAGAAGTAAAGATAATTATTTCAGGAACACAAAACTAACCTTGACAGATAATTGCCTGTTGAAATCTGATGCTGTGCAACAAATGGAGGATTATTAACAACAGACTCCCATGTTCATCTGTCATATCATTAAATCCTGTATGTTACATTGACAGGGCTATCACTGCATTAAAAGCATCTCCCTTTTCTTGGAGATGCATGCCAATTCTGGATTAAGGATTTTGATTGCGTGGGGCTGTTCTGTTCTAAATAAATTGTTGTGTTGTCCTCTAAAATGCTGAGAAGCTCTGAGTAAATTTTGTCAGATGCGGGTTATATAGGTGTATGCTACTTGCTGAATGAAAAACAACCATCATTTCCATTTTGCTCGGTTTTTTTCCTTATGTCTTTTTAAAAACACAAACTGGTCCTACTGTTTTTAAGTGCATGTTCACCCAGCAGGCACCTTGAGATCTATGAAGATTTTTGTTTACTGGACAAAAGTGTAACTTATAACGTGAACTAGTGAAAAGAAGTTGGAAGGTAACAGACACTCAGGCTCGAGAGAAAGTTTTCAATTACATGAGTAATGAAACCCAAAATAACTTTAGAGAGTAACACTATATTTCAGCCATTTGAATTTTTTAAAAATCAAGAGTGAACTTTTTGTTCAAATGCATAGTGTAACTTAAACCAAGCAGTGGTCATTTAAACTTTGAATTTGGACTATGAGCTCCATAAGGCATCTGCTACTTGGCTTGAGGCAAATGGCTTGGCCAAGTGGAGAGCCCTGCATTTGAACAGTGCATTGCATTCCCTGTGTCTGTGGCTTTGGCTCTTAGGCTCTGGATCCTGGGTTCAATAGCGAAGGAGCTGCTGCATTTTACTCACCAGCAGTTCATTGGTTGCTGCCTGCACCAGCTTCTCTTCAGAAGAGGGTGTTGGGAATGGGTCTTTTGTCTTTTGCATCAGGGAAACGGTGCTCCTGACCAGCGACCCCACTGGGTGCTGGTTGTCCTCTCTTATCACCATCTCTAATGTGCTTTGAGCCTCTGCAGGTGATCCACCCAGACATGAGATGGTTTTCCAATTATGTAAGCATGTCCTTTCCCAGGGAAAATCTTGTGACTTGGATAATTCACTTCAGAAGAGCTTGTTTGAAGTCTGTAGTTGTACCCTGAAAGATGGTTACAGATATTGTTTGGGAGAATGCCTTACAGTGAAGTCTTCCTCTAGATCTAATAAAAAAAAAAATTCCTGCTCCTTCATTTTGTGACTAAAAAGCTAAACTGTGTCTTCTGTCATTGAGGTTGATCTTAAGAATATAATGTTGCTATGGTCAGTTTAACAGTTTTCATCGAGAGCCATCCCCAAATGCTACTCAAGACAATAGTGGCGAGCATAAAAAGCACTAAAAACATGTAAAGTTTTGTACAGCAAATTGTGTACAGAAAAAAATCATTTTGTATCAAAAAAGGCATTATTTAGCTAATCATTCATGACTGAAAAAAGCCACATGAAAAATTGCCTTATTTCAGAAGGCAGTCATGAAGGCTTCAAAGTACATATAATCTCATTTCTCTACTCTCATTTTACCTGCTTTCTCTCCCTGAACTGGAAAACTGCTGTCATAACTGTATCTATTTCCTGTAGGAGCTATTAGTTAGTAGCATTACATCCGCTTAAACGTGATCACTTTTCTCTTCTGTGTTACTGATATGCTATTATCCCATAATATTGCTCATCCATCAGAGGTTGCTACGCTTCCTGTGCTGATTGTAGTATGGAGAGCTGAAGTGTCCTCTAAAAAAATGTTCAGAGATGCCAGAATATTTTAATGATTCTGTGATGTTACAGAGCACAACCTTCTTGTGGTGCCTTTCAGGCTTGTAACGCAAAATTTTTCTCTGCTTTTAATTCCTAAGCAAAACTCTTTAACCATCAGTTTTGAATGTAACCATCTCAATTCCTCTTTATTTAAATGGCAGATTCATTAAAAACTCCATCTGGCTTCCATAGGAAGCTTGCACAAGTCCTTGGAAATGGATTTTTTTTTTTTTTTTTCAGGACGCAAGGAACTGTGGCCAGGATTAGAACCTCTTCCTCCTGCAGCATACTTGCCAGATGGCAAGTTTATTGAATCTGGTTTTAACTCACTAGGGCTTAAAGGAATGAACACAGCTCTGAGAAGTGGGTGCTACATTTCTACTTCAAAGGTCTCCTTTAAAATTAGCCCCCAGAGATTTGTATGCAGAGAGTGGTGGTGACCTGGGCAGTCTGTTGCATATCTCTCATCTCTTTCAGTGCTTGAAATGGAGTCAGAGTGACACAAACCACTTTACAAAATCCCAGTAATTTCACAACATTGGGTGAATCTTGTTACGTGGCTAAATCAAATTTTGATATGTATATATTTGATTTATTTTACAGTGTTGTAAAGTCTCATCACTTCAAATACTTGTTTTCTAAGTAAAATATGAAAGTTTGACATATTTAATAATGTCACTTAAAACTATCCTTGAGTATTGTCCTCAATATAGAAATCTGCTCTGTACTGAAAAATAACACTTTTGATGGACAGAATTTAGTTTAATCAGTTTTAGGTTTGAGTCCTGTAGGAAAAGAGCACGTGTCTATTTAATTCTCTTATGGCAGCTTTTTCTAATTTCTCAAAGTTGCTTTTAAACTTGTGGAATACATTTCCAGCTAATTAATATGTAAACGCTAAATTATTTTATGAAGGAATCTTCCTCTCTTCAAAATACAGAGCATTGTTTTGCATTTCTGTTATTTACAGAGAAACCAGATTTTTATATTACAAGATTTTTTCCCTTTCTTTCTGACAATGGAGAAGACTCCTCCTGTGAACTGATGCCAAAGAACTTCAGAGGGTCTGCAGCACCAATATTAACCTTTGCTTTCGGATGCAGAGCAGTCAGGGTGCTGAGCTCTGCTGAGGTGTAGTTGCGTGCCAGGTTTCAGGCATCTAAGTGGCCGTGTCTGTCATAATTATTTCTGTGCTTGGTTAAACACGGCTGTACCTGGGTGCAGCGTGAGCCCTCATTTGTAGAGGAAATCACAAAAGATTAGCACACACTTGTTTGGGCTAAGGAAGCAAATAATTGCAACTCAAAATACTCCATTTTTCTCCCTTTCCAACTTCACATGGTACACATTGATGTTGATTATATATACTCTACTTTCTATATGCTCCTTCTGCTGGAGGTGATTTCATGTCTCTGTGGTGGTGCTGGTTCTTGTACTGTGTGATGTGAGCACACAGGACTGTTCACCCCAGTCTTGGAAATAATGAGATAACAGTTACTCCTCTGTCCTGTAGCTAATGTTGTGTAAACCTCATTTGTATGCATTTGGGAGTTGAAAGTGATTTTTAAGTCTTGCATAGTGAATTTTCGGTGTTGAACTTGTTGTGAAGTTTTCATTGTTTTAAAATCAAATTTTTACACAAAATACCTCAAGGGAGTCTCTTTACTTGCACTGGGACTGGACTTTCTGCTCGGCTATCACCTTATTCCTCCTGTTACTGAACCCATTTGTTAGGAGTTCTAGCAGCACATATTCCCCAGGTTTTCCTGCACTTCAAAAAAGATGGAGGGGCTGAAAAAAAATGTTTGAAACTTAATAAAAATATTCAGGAATCTTACTTACAAAGAAGAGAGGGTGATAGCACCAGAATCAAAAGTAATAATTTTTTTCCGGACAGAGAATGTCAGGAGTTAATGCTTTTCTAAAACTCTCAAAAAGACTCCGGTTTGCTTCTCTTTGAATTTTAATTCCTCTGGAACGAATTCACCTCCCATATTATTTTACCACTTTATTCATATATTGCGAAGTATACGTAGAAAAAAAATAATGGGCCTCTGAAAACCTGATGGATGTAATTACATCCAGGGATACAGATGATGTCATGAATCATTGCAAGGTACAATGGTTTCTGTGGTATTTCTAAATGAAATTAGAGGTCTCTTGTTTACAGTTTGTTTGCGGTGCACTCCATTCAGTAGAACAGTGTATGGATCCAATACTAATACAAAATAAGTATGTGCTATAGCCTGATGCTATTTTGAAGATGTTTTGGCCTTATATCCCTAATTTTACTGCTGCATTACCATTGTTTCCAGTTTTATCTGGCTCGATTTAAGCTGAGAGAGCTTTGTATTAGTAACATATGGAAGTTGTTGTTGTTTACATTTGTTCAGCAGGTGTGTGAGCTTTTTATATGCCTGACCCCTTATCAGTTGGATTAAATGATGCATAATTCTGCAGTATCCAAGTATTCTTTTGGATGAGAACAAGCACTGACTGTCAGTGTACGTAAAGTCCAAGAGTGACAGTTCCAGTGTTTCCGTCTGTGTGAGTGCAGTGAACATCACTTTGTCTGCTCCTTGCTAATCGAGCATTCCACTGTGATCACATTTGCAGGAAGTGAAATTGGAAGGGAAGCACTGCAGACAGGTAGAGAGGCCATTGCACAGCGACCTGGTAAGGTGAGATCAGCTGAAGAAGCAGGCACCAAAGGGCAGTTGAGCCCTGCTAAATGTAAATGTCTGCAGTGCCAGGGTGGGAGATGATCGGGTCAGTCAAGAGAACACCAGTGCACAAACCGTTTAACTGGGCCTGCCTCTTCTCTCGTGTGCCTTCCTTTGCAGTGGCCTTGGGTCTCTACTTCCCCAGGAGGGAGTACCTGGAGAATGTCTACATTGACGAGCCCGCGGGAATGCCGCTCCTGCGCATCCACGCCTTGAAGGATTCACGTGAGGAAGTGGCCCACTTTCATCTCTGCCAGAATCTCATAATTTCTCGAGCAAGATCACATGAAAATAATTGGTTTCAAATCAGAGAAGAAGAAGGACTTCTCTACCTCAGCAAAAGCCTGGATAGAGAAGATTTTAACATGCTGTGTAAGTATGAGAAGACCAGCTTTTCTTCTTGGGGTATCTGTTCTTAAAGCAAAATACGTTCGGATGATGAGATTTCTCCATTGGAAGATGAGCATCAAATTTGGAAAAAACACATCTGCCCTTTTAAAATGAGGAACCAGATCCGATGAAACCCACACCAGTATGCCAAAGCAGATGCTGACCTGGGACAGATCCTGTTGCTCACACTGGAAACTCCAGTAGGGTGGCAAAGTTGCATTACTGGAAATATTTTCTGCGTTTCATAGCTCTATATGCCACAGCTTCACACTGAGATTTGCAGTTTGTTCATCTACTGATGCAAGTGGGGCCAATTCCATTGTGTTAGTGGTGGATGTTTAGTGTCCAGACAAATGCTGTGAGAGTGGTTGTAAGTATGAGATAAATGGTCCTTGAATTCTGGTAACATGCATTCACAAAGTACATTTGCATGTAACACCAAAGAACTCTTAGTAGAGATAGTTAATTGTACCTCTCTCCCTCTCTTGAAATTTGGCTTTGTTGGGGAAGCTTACTGTTGAACAACAAAAATTAATTATCTCAGGTTTTTTTCTCTTCTTTTATGTTCTAGCAGTAAATTGGTTTTGGTGATTTTGATCTATGAGGAAATTAGGTATCACTAGATGGTGGAGGAGGAAATGGGTGAGGAGCTAATGGCGTACCGCTGTGATCAGTTGCAGAAATTTTACTGTTAGAGAGTCTGTAATAACTGTCTTCAGTTTGTAAGAGCCATATATATCAACACTACCTTCAGACTTAGGTGCCTTGATGTTGAAATTTTCAACTTCAGACACTAAATGCTTTATTTTTGAAGTGCTGAGTGTTTGATATTTCATCCATTTTTGGTACTTGGTGTTCATGTATAGCAAATACTTGTGCCGAACAAAGGAGGAATAGCTACTCAAAACTCAAGAGCCTTGTTTTGTTCATACAGATCAAAGTGACCTAGAACTTCTTTTCAAGTTAGATCTATTACAGAGATATTGCTGTGCTGTCTGTAGTCAAACCAAGGGAATCAAAGTAAGGCTTGAGGATGTGTTAGTAGATGCCACAGGTTGATTTTAACTTCTGTTTTGTCTTTTGTCCACCTCTTGATATTTCAAGCTGATGAAGCAGTCTGTTCTCTGAACCTAAGCAGTTTGGTCCATATCCTCAACTGGAATAAACCGTTGGAATGCTGTGACTGAAATGATAGTGGATGTGGGTTTGTCCTGAGTATCTCTTGCCATCTCGTGCGTTATTTTTCCTGTTTCCGCCCCGCTCTGCTCTAGTCCCTTCAAAAAGCAGTCCTGTCAAAGAGCTGTGTTTTAAGTCAGTGTCTTACAGACAGAATGCTGGTACTGGTTTTGAGATTCTATAATGCAAAATTAATGCCAAGCCCTATAGTTTTTGGCTTATTTGGATTATTAAGGTTTAAGGTCTTCCCACCAGCATATGGCGTATTGAAGAGGTGTTTTGCCACATAATAGGATTCAACGATCATGTATGGAATAATGGACTAGGGTAGAAAATGAGGAAAAGAAATGTTGGCTTGTCTTCTGTAAAATATTTCTTATGGTGATTTCTTCCCCCCGAAGCTGTAGGAAGCTGGATGCCATTATCCAAGGTGATGCTGTATGTCTTCCTTTCATCCCACCCTTTCCAAGAGAAGGAATGTGACTCCGCCACACGCACCACGGTTTTCCTGTCTTTGATCAATGCCACTGCACCAGCTTGCAGTTCCCTGACAGCAAGGCAGCTTTGCTTCACAGAAATGGATCTCTCCTTTCACATCAAGGAGAATAAACCACCTGGCATATTTCATCAGCTCCAGTTACCCTCAGTTCATCATCTGTGTCAGAATCTCAGCATTTCCTACAAATTGCTAGCAGGTAAAACTGGATCTGAGCTGCTCACATATTAGCACTAGATGCAAACAGCTGCACTGTTAAAAATCTCTTTTGTAGTAGATCCTCTAGATTTGATTCTGCAAAGAAAGTTCCTTTGCAAACCTAAACTGAGCCTGAAGATTTTACCTTCGAGCTATACAGAGGAAATGGGAAAGAGGACTATCCCCTTCCCTCAAGAAAAGATCAGTTTTAGAATTTTGTATCTGCTAAAAGTAGACTGAGACTATCCTGAGCTTTAAATTGTGCTGCTTCTAAACTGTAGAATCTTCCCATACATTCCATGTTTTCTCCTTACCCTAATATAACCACCCAAGTTCCCTGTTTTTCACTTCTGAGTCTGTCTTTTATTGTGCAGTCATGATGTCCAAATGGATTTACTGGACTGCAGAAGAGTATTAAAGCCATCCGAGCCCTGTGCTGGGAAGTGATTGTCCCTGTGTGTGTTGTGGCTGTTTTCCAGCTGAAGGTGTTCCCTTTCGGTACATCGAGAACACCACCGGCGTGGAGGTGACACAGCACCTGGATCGGGAGGAGAGAGAGAGATATGAGCTCATTGCCAAGTGCACCGTCAGAGAGGGGTTCAGGGAGATGCAGGTTGAGGTGCCCTTCCTGGTCAACGTGTTGGATGAAGATGACTCTCCTCCCTTCCTTCCCAATGGCACTGATACTGCAGATGCTGTCGTGGAGTTCAACAGGAAAGAGGTAATGTTCTCCTTTACCTAGCCCCTGAAGTAGGAGCACAGCAGTGGGAGGCATGACTCCTGGGAAGCATCATGTTCTGCCTGGGTAATGGGTCTTGGCAACGAGCCCATCCCCACACCACGCTCTGCAGATCTGTGATTCTGAAATGCTGTTTGTAGGATTCTTCTGCCCAAGTTATGTCTTACTCAGATCCCAGAGAAGGAGGAATTTGGGTTAGTAATTAAAGAGTGCGAAGAAATTTGAGCAGTTTCCAAGGTCGGGATGGACAATTGCTGAGTGTGTGGTCAGGATCCCTCTGCATCTCTCCACACTGAGCTCTGCTCTGTTTATTACAGGGTTGCTTCCCCAAGGGGATTAAAATTGTGTTGTTAGAGCAAGTGTATGTGTGTATCTGTCCCATACATGCAAATCTATGTAATATATCAGAACTATGTTCAGAACATTTATGAGGATGCTGTAGAAGTAGTGGTTGATTTCTACAGACAGACATTGCACATGTGAAGTTTCCAGGCTGTTAATGGCAAGCTCCAGGATCTTGTTTTAATGGTGTCCTCCCATTTTTCCCTTACCGTGCCAAGCTGGTCTTTCAAGAGGTCTGAATCCCTGGGTGTCTTTGGTGCCCCTGCACACGTACACTCCTTGCTTTGGTAGAGTACACAGGTGGGCTCTTTGGCTCTTCCATGGGAGCAATGACCCTTTATAAGTCAATGATATAAAGAAGACGTTTTTGGGGGAGCATAAATGATGTGTGTTTCCTGAGAGAGTTTCTGTTTCCTAACAACAAGATCTCTCGTTAGTCAATTTTCCCTTCAAAGTACACGTTGATCATATTTGTGTCTGGACGGGAAAAGACTGATTTTGGGAGTTTGCTGCCATCTCCTGACTAGAACAAGTCTTGACAAGACACCCATGAATACATTTGCCTGGGTTTCAGTTGTGAGGTCTTGTTTGACTAATATTTCAATCTCCAAAACAGTTACCAGAAGAAGAAAGCGTCAGGTCCTTCAGCAGTGCCATTTATTGTTTCCTTTCAGGGCACTGTTCTTTCCACGCTGACTGTGTACGATGCAGACACCACACCTATTTATCCCCTTGAAAGCAGCAGAAAGAAATACACAGGAACCATCATTACTGACGATCCCTGGATCAGCGAAACATTCCGTGTGGAGCACATCTTTGATGAAATCCACTTCAGCCCAAATGGCAGCCAAGTGAGGGGAACTCGGCATGAGTACAGTAAGGACTCTTTCTTCAAATAAAGGAGAAGTTGCTTGTTAGTAATTGACCAATAAGCTCTTTAACTTTTCCAAGCATTTTGTAAACATTGAGCCAAAGAAAGCTGAGAAATTTCAAGTAAAGAAAACACTGAGTTTTAAATACGTACTGAAAAATGGAGCTTACGCTCTCTGGAATAGGGAGTGTATGGGATGATGAGGTATAAACTGATAAGCAGGAGGTTTTGATTGTAGGATTCTCAGCTTGGTAGGTAGAAGGGAAGAAGGCCTCCCAAACATCTTGAATGACAGAGAGCATAACTCCATAAGAACATATTTCATATTTAACTCGCCCTCTATTTCCCGTTAGGAAACTTGGATCTGTATAATTAAATTTGCTACATCTATTTTTGGTGGGCTCGCAGTATTAAAATATACATTTGCAGATAATGTGGGTTGCTAATAGACTAATCTTTTGATTCACAGAGCTGGTACTGAATAAAAGCATTTCAGTCACAGAGCATCGTTCCTTCCAGCTGGATGTTTTGGTGAATGACACAGAGTTTCATGGCCCAGAAAGATCGGTGATGCTTCATTTCAATGTCTCCATCCTCCCTGTCAGCATTCAGTTTTCCAACATAACTTACCAGTTCGCAGTGAACAGGAACGCTGAACGCTTCGCACAAGTAAGAACCACGTTAATTATACATCCACTTTCTGATGGAGCTTAATAACTGGATCACTGGGGCGAGATGCGTTTAAGTGCTCGTTGGTTTTAACTGTTTTAAGCAGAATTAGTGAAAAATGTAGTATCAGTGTGATTGGGGCTGGACACTACCTCTCCCACCACATAATGAGGGGCCACACGTGGAAGTACTAATGGAGAGAAACGACGTGTTGTGGACAGGAGGGGTTGCAACCATGAGTGGCTTAGGCATGAATAACTGGAACAATGTCAAGGGCAAAAAAAAGAAATTTGTCCAGCTATTGGAATCTCACAATATTAATGGCTTTTCTTTAGGTAATGGCTAGTTAGTAATTAATGTGTTTCCTAATTTAACTCTTGGTTTAGTTTAATCACCACCATTGCCATTAATAATGCTTTCCAGAGACACTTTCTAGCAGGTTGACATTAATCAGGTGAAAATTACAATGTAATTCCTATGGAACGTGTACATTAATAAGGAACCAGTTCAATATAATTAATATTATGAAAGTGAATATTAAAAACATCAGTGATGAACCCTTTTGGGAGAGCTGCTGGAAAGCATGCCTTGTAACTACTGTAGCAGAGAGGAGGACTGAGATTAAAATATGGTCATCCCAATTGCAGAGAAAACCAATTCATTAGAAGACTTTTAAGGAAGAATTAAGTTTTATTAATCTTTGAGCCTCTGGCTAATTGTGAAAAGAAAGAAAAAGGGAAGTTAGATATACTGCATGTTCTTGTATTTAATTTGATGAAATGCATTGTGGCTTGATAGCTCTTCCGAGTACAGAACAGGCTGTATGTGACCAATAAAAATTCTAGTGCTCTGACAAGGGACATTCTGTCCAAAGTCTGCACTGAATATCCTAAATAAGAGAAAGGTGCCAAGTGTGCTCACTTAGCAGCCTCACTACAAAAAGCTACTCCTTTATGACATTTCATGATGCCTTGTGGCTGCAGTTTTTCAGTTTGCAGTCTGTTAGAATCTTCAGAGGATACGCTGTTCTTTTTGTGCAGATCAAATTATTTTTGATGTTAGGTTTGAGGGTTTTGTAGCACCACACTGTGAAAGCTTGACCCTCGCCTGTTGCCTGGGGATGGGGTGAAACCTGGGTTTCCCACTAAAAGAAATAATAGCACAGGTATGTAAGTTACTTGTAGTCTAACTCTTGCATCTAGAAATGTGACCCAACTGTATCTGTGTCACAACATGACTGTAATTGAAACAAGTGTGGACACTTACCTGTTAGGTATGTGTGAATTTAGATTAATGAATTGGTTGGGGTTTATTCTGTGTGCATGTTTTTATATATAGGTGTATGCATACAATATTATTGTGAATGAATGAGTTTCAGATTAAATTTGGACAACCATGGTTATCTATGCATACCCTAGATTGCTTGAACACTTTAATTTTAAAATCTGGGAGTATTTTTTAGTTTCAGGGTGCAAAACCAAAGCCGTTGACTTTTAAAGCTACTGGTTTTGAATGTTGTCATGAGAGTTAAACATCTGAAAAGGAATTTTAGGACCTTTGGAAACAGTGGCATTTCCCACTAATTGTGCAGTTTCACTGGGTGGCAGTAGTAGCAGGGAAAACTGTTCCTGGCAAGAGCTCCGAGTCTCTGGGAAGAGATCTTTTTCTTTGTGCTGCCTAAACACAAATTCACAAAGAGATTTTGTTCTGATTCTTGAGCAGCGAAGTGCAAAACTCATCCTGGCTCTGGAGATGGTGTTTTCAGTTAGTTAAAGTGTCATCCACTTCCTTCTGAAACTGGGTTTGAATTTACAGTGTGCTCAGCTTGGAGCACAAGTCAGTGTAAGCAGCTTAGTCCCCAGCACTTCACATTATTAAAGTTGGCTGCATAATTAGCCTTGATGTGCCAGAGTAGTCAGGGAAAGTACTGGGCCAAATCAATATGAAGGCTGAACTGTCTCTTGCCCTAAGGAAAACACAGGAGCGTGAAGAAATTATTAACTGCTGGGCTGATGCCATTTGTCTGTTTGAGCAGCTAAATGAATTGAATAACAGAAGCACGGCCTGACGGTGCAGGCCTGCCCAGTGGCATTTAACTTACCAAAGGACTTAAAGCTCTATTGACATTTACTGAGACAAATGATGAATAACATTGGCTGGGATTTTTAGAGAGGTTATATGTCCAAATGTCCCTGGAATTCAGTGAAGAGGAACGTTATCATTATCCAGACTTTATTAAACATTGCAACTCCAAAGATGTTTTTTTCTGTTCTTATTTCTAGTAATGGTATTTCTGTGTTAACTGTTGAGAGTCTTGCAAATTGCGCCTTTGTAGGTTCCTCCCCTGTAAGCTGATGTTAAACCTGACCACCCTTTACCCTGATTACTTGATTTTTCACCCTCACGAGGAAGGGGAAGTAGCTGCTTTTACCTTTTTCCCCTGTAGCTGTGCTCCGCTGCACCTGAGAGCTGAGCTGGCTCCAGAACTTGTGGAGCAGAGCAGAGTTACAAGGCTGGGCTTTCCTTAGTGGAATCAGGTGAAAAGAGAAAGTCTGTCTTTCCTGTAGAAATTTCTTGAGGGAGGCCTTTATAGCTTCTCCTCAAATTATACACAGAAAGTAAAACTGGCCAATGTGCTATTCTAAGGATAATCTGCTCTTCAGGGACCCTGAACTTACGGGGTCTTCTCCAACCCCATTGAAGGAAATTGCTGTGATCAAAAAGGTGCCTGGAAGCAGCAGTTATGACAGAGGAGGCGGAAGGGCAGTGTAATGTAGTCTTTGTAAAGGTTAATAATGCCATGGAACATCCTCGTGTTCTCCTCCTGCCTCAAAGGAGCACCGTCCGAGCCCTTGCAAAGCGCTGCCAGCTGCAGTGCGGCACCGAAGCTGCCGTGACGTGCTTCTGGAAGGGACGTGTCTAGACCTTGTGTCTAGACAGAGTTTATGAACAGTGGAAATCTTGTCTTCTTCTTCCTGCCAGTCCCAGCATGTTGTGGAGAGGAGACGGCCGGAAAGAAATGGCCTTGCTTCTGATGGCTTTAATAGTCAACGTTATCCTGCCACCCAAAAAACCCAACAGGAATGGTGCCAAATGACCCATCGGTGATGCGAATGGGAATAAGTCAGATGAAGTGGGATTATCCTATAACAAAGTACGCTTCTAGAACTGCAAAGGCTTCCTCTCTGACTTTTAATAGTCCAGGTTCATGGGAAGAGGTTTTAGTACAAAAAAACTTCATTTTTTTTTAACATTCTTCAGTAAGAATGCTGAAACCAAGGTGTACAGATACGCTTTTACCAGCAGTGGTGTTTCTTGAAAATATTTCTTAACTGCAGCATTTGAAAATAACCCATCACCAAGTTCCCTTCAATAACACCCCACCCTTCACATTGTGGTTTTCTCTGCAAAGAAAGCCAATGCCTCTGGGCCTGATCGAAATCCCACTCTTGTAAATGGAAAAACCAAAGTGAGCTTTGGATCGGTTCCTGTAGGAGCTGGACAGGAGATGGGGCTTTACATTCCTGTGCCTCTTAGATGATGTGTTTCAGACTGAGGAGTGTTCTAGCCCAGATACTCTGGCACACAGAAATATGGCAAACCAACATATTTTCATTTTTAGATTAAAATGTTTTAAAATTGCAAATGGGAAACAATAAGATTCTTGTTCCTTTTAAGGCTTTCAGAGAGCTCTGCTGGACAGAAACATTTTGACTGTAATATTATAAATATTACGTAATAGCAATTTCTATGTTATTTGAAAAGAGTTTCAGCTTTGTTCATGCTGAGCTCTTTGATTTCTCAAAGATGATGGAAGTTTTTTTCACTGGTCAGCCTGGGACAGAGCAGGGATTGAACTCAGACTTTGCCAAATCACAGGGTCTTGTTCTCACTGAACACTGCTGACCATCAGCAGTAGGCACCAAATGCCACTGAGTCTCTTTGTCAAGGCTTTTTGCATTTCCACTGCTAGTCTGATGACACCAGTAATGCTTTCCCTCTCATTTTTACTGAGAATAAATCACATTTAAAGCATTTACATACTGCATTTGTAGGAAAATAACAAATCTGTAAACTCCAAATAAACGCTGAATTTGGCAAGGTATAGTATGCTCCATTTTGTTTCAGGTGTTTCTGAGAAGCACAAAACATTTTTTGTGTAGAGTTTTGTTCCTGTCTGTGATTCCTTTGTTGTTTGAGCCTAGATAGGAAGGATCTGCATTGAAAACTGCATGAAATTCCGTGGTGTGAACATCACCTACAAGTTGCTGTCCCCCAACGCGAGCTGCTACCCTGTCAGCATTCTGCAAGGCCGAGAGGGCAAATATGGGACCCTCTACGTGAACGATTCCTCTGTGCTGCGCAGACCCGAGTGCAAGGAAATACAATACACTGTTCAAGCTACAGACAAGCAGAGCAGGAAACACACCAAAACCCTCCTCACTGTTGTCCTGGAAGGGACTCGTAAGTACCCCCGTCAGATCTATGTGTTTATTAGTGAGTGTTACAGGTATGAGGTGATGCATTAGTGGGGTGATCTGTAAAATGATGGCATTAGCAATGAAAATGAATCTGAGCTACAAGATACAGACCACAGAGTTTGGATTTTGAGTTTTGATTCAGACCTTCCTGTAGTAGATACTTGTTTGGAGAACTAATGCACAGAAAGGTAGGATATGCAATTCATAATGTCCACAATGACCTTTGATTTAGAAGAATCTTTAGTGTGTGTGAGTGACCTTTATTCTGTATTTCACATATTCCCATGGAAGAAAAAGTGTCTATAGGTATATGTGTATGTATATCTATCTGTCTATCTCTTTGAAAAAAGAACTATCTGGCCTAAGTATGTTTGTTCACCGATTTTTCTCCCCCTTTCTCTCTACAATTTTTTAATATTGTTCTCTTAACATCTGTGTAGCAATCACACTGAATTCAAGTTCTTAAGGGCAGTGTGATGACCCACCCTTATGGGGAAGGAAGTTAGAAATATCCTGTAACAGCCACAGAGGAGGATTTCACTGGAAACTATATTTCATTTTATGCAAAACCTTACAATTCTACATGATAAACAGCTCTGTTACCTTTTATCATATGCCAAGAGCTAATGGGTCGAAGAAAAAGAAACAAAAACCTGCAGTGGACTTTTCTTTTTGCACAAGCCTCAAATTGTCTGAAAACACACATTTCTAGCTGATGCTCTTTGGGCTTACTACTGTGTTAGCCCAAGAACTAAGTATTTTCCATTAATTAAAAGTTCTGAATGAAGCTCTAAGTATCTGTGGTCTCCATTCTTCTGATACCAGCATGTTTGCACATATCTGTAGTTCTAGGCAATGACAGTGTGCTATCAAGCAGACATAACCGAGCCTTCATGATCTTGCTGCTTATCTTTTATTTCACAGAAAAGAAACACCTGGGCTTTTCTTTAATGGTTATCTAAGTTTACTGATAATTGGGTCAGTTTTCAGTCTTTCACTGCTTTCTTCATCTTTCTGTCCTTCCTATCTATCCCTAAAACCAGCATTTTCCTGATTTGAGGTGACCTGCTCGTGTGTTCATTTCCCAACAGTTTTAAAAAAAGAAGAGGACTGCCCTGACTCCTGTGCTATAAGTAAGCACCGTGCTGAATGCGAAGAGTGTGGTGGCCTGGGAGTGCTGACAGGAAGATGCCAGTGGAGACAGGGGAGTGGAAAAGGTACATTTCTGTTGTGTGAAGTCAAACTTCTGTTTAGTTTTAATTGTGCATTTGACTTCCATAGATACAAACTGGTTTAATCTGGCTGGAAAACATGGTGTGGTAAACTACACAGAAGCTGGGGCTAAAAAAAATAATCATAGTACCTATATGAAGCATGCACTAGGAAGGAAAATGAAATGAAGTTGGAATGGTCATTCTTGATCTTGTCCCTGGTGTTGCTGAACATGATACATAAAGCAGCAGGTAGTGAACAGAGCTTGCAGCAGTGTAACTGGAGCAGGTGCTGGGCAGGTGCACCCAGCAGACAGTGAGCACAAAGCAATGTCTCTTTTCTGTGGTGTGTAGCACAGATCTGACAGGTGACAGCACTTGACTCTTCCAGAACAATGATTCTGTGTCAATGCTTGATCCTTTCAAACTGTGTGTCATACATTCTCTGCAACCACTTGTAACCCTCACATTCAAGTGGGTGAAATTGTGTAGAGACATCCTCAGTTGTGAAAGCTGCTCTTCAGTCTCAAAATGGTCAGCCAGCTCTTTTTCAAGCAATGCTCACTGTGACAGCAAGTGACATGACCAGAGGGCTGTCAAAAGCAGAACAGATAGCAAAAAAAATGTTTTTTCCAGTTGCTTTTATCTGTTGTCTTGCCCGTTACTTTAGCAGGTGTTTATAGTCATAGGTGTTCATTTTAAAAGGCACCATAACCCGTTCTTTGGAGTGTCAGTGTGCCCTGAGAGGATGCAATGAACTTTTCCTTCCTCCTGGTATTAGTGCAGCTGTTTCTCTGTTAACAGGGATCACCACCAACTATTCCACGTGCACCCCGAGCATCAAGACTTGTCCGGATGGCATCTGCGATGCGGTGGAGGGCAGAGACCCGGCTGTGTGCCCCCAGGATTGCACAAGTAGGGAATGTTTTAGGATGGGCTTTTCTGTGTCACCTCTGATGGCTTCTCAAATTTCACTTTCCCAAGTGCAGATACTTTTACGAGCTCAGCATCTCTGCATTGTCACACTTGCATTTGAATCATACAAGCGAGTTAAGGTTGTGGGGATTCATCTTGACCCTTTTTGAGCCAGGCAGGTGCCACCCACTGGCTGACTGATGGAGGGATGAGGCTTTCTCAGGAATTCCCGTTCTGCTCCCTGTTCATTCACAGGTGGTGTTTTTCAGTGGAGGTACTTGCTGGAAGAGGCGTGGGTTTTAAGCATGTTAGTGACCTCCTTCCTAACTCAAGTACAGTATGATAGGAACTGTGCCTATTTGAACTCCTGGTTAAATAAATAAGAAGAAACAAAAGATCATCCGGGGAAATGTACCTGCCCTTTTTTGACAGGCAGCCATCAGAATGATCCAATGCCTTACCTATTTGAAGATCCAGGCAGAGACTCATATGAACAGAATTTCTGAAGGAAGAATTGATATGCATTTGTGTTGGGTTTTTTTTATTTGAACCCATTTTTCTGTACTCCACTCATATACCTGTGAATACCTGTAAGTTCACAACTCTCCCTGAAGATATAAAGGGTAGAAAAAACTGTAATTCTCTTGAGCAATTTGCGTTTCCTGTGAGATGATAATTTTTAAGTGGATCTTTTTAGCCAACAGTCTCATTCAGGAATAAAGACATAGATGTTTCTTGAATGCATCGTCTGACTCTGACATCATATAGTCCAAGTTTAGATTTTAAAATGGAATCTTAGAGGAACTAGCATTTTCTTACGGGCTGGGACTTAATGTTCTTCTATAAAACTAATTACTGAAGAGGCTGCTTTGTATTTCTTACGTGCAAGAATGGATTGTGTATTGTAAATCAGCGTTATCAGAAAGATAATTATTTCATCAGAGTGCGTAAAAACAATCCCTAGAGTGGCAGAAATGCTTGAAGGAAATGCAACTAACTTCTCTAATCATCTGAAAAGAATTCTTTATTGGTAATAATTGCAAGAATTTGTCATTTTAAAAGTGGAAATATTTGTGCTAGGGGCTGCAATGCTAAAATATGTGCAACATATGCAACATCAAATGTTTTGCTCAACAGAAGCCTGAAAGAAATATTGTCTTACTGGATAGTAAGCAGGCGAGTAAGACAAGTTTTCAGGATGTTATGCATGCCCTTTTAACGCCTGAGTTGAATAATTGTGTACATGACTTGACACAATTCAGAACCTGGGCTGGTGCCCAAAAGCAGTATACTTGCAGACAAAAAAATGAGTGTGTTCTGGGAGCTCAGAGCTGCAGGAGTACCATTTTATCAGCTTTTACTGGCAGGGGACGTTTCTTTGGGAATGGCAAGTGGTAAATAGGCCGAGATGTGTTCAGATCAAGGATATCCTTTAAGTACAGACAATTGTGAAAATACTTATTTTTGTAATTCATTTCTCATTGTGATGGCTATGTCCTTGAGTCCCAAAATTGCTTTCTCACAGTAACACTATGAATATTACATTCAAGGGCACTCAGCTGAAACAGCTGGTGCCGTGGCTGTGCCTATCAAATAGAGGCAACCTAATTGCATTCTGAGCAAGAGACTTTTATGCAGTAAGCAGCTGCTCAAGAACAGGTCAGGTAGGACTGGCTCATCCCCTGCTTCCCTCTTCTTCCTTGTCTTCAAACACAGGCGGATATAGATAAATACATCTGATTTTCTGTGGCAAATGGAAACTTTATTTCATCACCTCTTTGTGATGGAGGAAGTTGGCTGGGGAGAGGTGGAGAGGATAATGAGTAATTTTTGGGAACACCAATGCTTTTAAGTGTCAGCTCAGAGAGCGGTGACTCAGCACAGCCTCTTCCAAAATTAACCACCTGAGCTGTCTGTAAAATGCTGTTTGTGATTAAGGCAGTTTAGAGATTCAAAATGTCACTACTAATGGTCATTTTCATAACACACACAGAAAAAAATTATTTACTTGGAAATGCATTTGCTGTTACTCTGCGTGAAAAACTCCTACTTGAAATCAAGAGTATGAGTTTCTGCACTTTTTTCCCAATACTAAATAATGCATTTTTAGATGGTGAGATTCATTTTTTTATCACTTAACCTGGCATTTACTCTTAGTGCTTTGACTCGACTGCCCCGTGGCATTTTGCAGAGGTGGTTAAGTGTCGTTATCTCCATTTGACAGTGGAACAAATGATACCTAGAACAGTAGGCTGACTTTTCCAAGGTAAGAGGAAATTGGCATCAGAACCAGGAGCGGAACTCAATAACTGCTAATGAGGACTAATGCTTAAATGGTGCAAGGTCCCCTCATTTCAGGATCTCTGAGATTTCAGAATTTAGATTCTTTCATCTCTCTCAGGAGTCCCTGTCATTATCCCTGCACTGTGCTCCCCGGTCAAATTTCAGATTCATATTGGGGTAAACACATGGAAAACTGAGACTTTTCTTTTCCCTTTAACTACATATAAGAATCTTAGCCTGTCATCTGTATTTGATTAGGTGGAAACATTATTGGTGGCCATGGGAAAGGCATTGGAAATCTTGGAATTAAGTCAGGCCATGGGATCTGTTACTGCTTCCCAAGACAGAACTGTTATTGTGAGAAAGATGATATCAAAGGTAAGTCTAAACATTCTCTGCCGTTCTCACAGTGATCTTTGTCTCTGTATATATCATGTGTACATACACAACAGGCTACACTTGTGGCCATGTTAATAAGCAGTGTCTTTGGTCAGAGACTGCTAATACAAAACTAGTGAAGAACTGGCACCTTGGCATCTACTCTGGAGCCTGAAAATTTCCAGAGTGGGTTATTTATAGCCTTGGTTAAGGATTCTTTTTTATTCATTACTACATGACAAACAAGTCGGTCATCCTTTGATTTCCAGCAGCATTTGCATTTCAGTGAGACTTACCTGATATTTGCAGAGGCAGGCAGGAGAATTAGAATAATGATTTCTATTACTTTCAACTAATTCCAGCTTCCTGATAATGTCTGAAAAATCTCAGCTTCAAAATGTCAGAGATAACCAGCACCCATGGCGTTAGGAGGAGGAGTGCATTATTTTTTTCATTGACCTTTGTTTAAACAGAAAAGCTTTGTGCAGATGTTTGAAATAGATAATGGATATTTTAAATTGTTTTTATTATGGTTGATAATAAACATAGCGTGAAATAGTTTGCATTGTTAAAACTGAATTATTTAGAATATATAGAGAGAGTAAATTTTTAGTAGGCATAAGAAAGAAGGGAAGCAGAAAGCTTCTTTTTTCTTTTTATTTATCTTTTTTTTTCCTTTGTAGAAAGGCAGTGTGCCATTTCACTTATTTCTGAAGTGCAGTGTGCAGATGTAGGTAATTTATTATGTTTCTGAAATCAGATAATCCTGACTTTAGATACAACAGTGCAAAGGACAGTATTTTGGATCTCACAGGTTTTTGGGGAAGTGAACGCCCCCTAGGGATGTTGTCTAGGGGCACACAGACTTAAAGCAACTTAGTTTCTAAAGGAAGACCTTAGGCTGCGGCTTAAAGAGGAGAGTCAGAAGTTGACAGTGTCTATAAAGATGAAGAACATGGGGTCAAGCTCGCTATTCTAACCTTTAGACAGGCACTTAGGCAAACAGTTACCTGCTGGCATCCAAAGTAAGAACAAGTGGTGGGTGAAGTGGACATATTTGCAGCTTCTCAGATTATACTGAATAATAGCTATTAAGTTTTTCTCTAGGTTTGTTTAATTATTTTGAGTTGTGTTTCTGTCACACCTGTGCGGGCTATATGCCCTGCCAAATCAGAAGTAAGAGGCCGTAAAGAAAGTTCTAAGAAACTCTTCTTGGTCCACAGAGCAACTGTGTGATGACGTGTGCAAGACCGTGATCACGGGGGCAGTGGTGCTGTGCTTTGTCATCTCCGTGCTGGTTTCCTACTATTTCATCCACCGCTACCACAAGAACTCCCCGAAGCCGCCCATCGCCTCCGCGGAAATGACCTTCCGGCGCCCGGCGCAGTCCTACCCCATCAGCTATTCTTCCAGCAACGTCCGCCGGCCTTCCCTGGATTCCATGGAGAACCAGGTGTCGGTAGACACCTTTAAGATACCAGTAAGCCTGATGTCATTTTGCACGCTCTGTTTTGGTGTCAGCCTTGTTTATGCATGCAGATGATGTTACAGAAATGCAGTCCATTCATGGAAACACCCATTGCCTTCAAATAGCAGCACTGGGAATCACGTGCACTGAAGATACTTCATGAGTAATTGGATAAACATTTTAATTTGCTCTATAAGGCCAGTATGTTCTTCCTTTTTTGTTATGCTTCAATACATTGTAACATTTTAGTTCTAATTTAAGCTGACGATTTTTACTACTGTAAGTGCATTTGACAGCACTGTGGTTTTACTTTTGACATTGTCCAGTTAAGTACTAATGATCAGCAAGTTTGTGCTCTCTATGATGTGCCAAAGTACTACAACAAGGCTAAGTGTAAAACATAACAAAAAAAACCCTGCTGAAATCTCTTCCTGATTTCTGATATACAGATTGTAGATCTTAGTTGGTGTGGGAGTTTTACTCACATTTAAGGACTTTTGCCCAGTTCGTGCTGTCCTACCTTTACTCTATTTTTTCCTGCTTTGAATCACACACTACCCAGGATTCCTGCCAGATGGGGCATTTTCATGAACCAACGTGGTAGAGAAACACTGTCACTTTATATGACATATAACATCAAATCTATTTGAATGTTAGATAGTGAGGTCTTCACAGACCTTGTGCTCTGTTTGCTTTGGTTTCTTGTCTGGTTTGTACATCTGTCATCATTTTGCAACCTTAAGGCTTATTAGCACTAATTTTATGGGAGGATGATTGTTGTTGCTGGTGAATTCTTAAAAGAAAGCCTTTTTCTGTGAGTAAAACTGATTTACTTCTCCATGGAAGTCACATATTCGTAAATATTCTGAAAGCAAGCGTTTATCCTGGATCGCTTCATTTTTCATTTGTACCAAATTTCCCAGACTGTATAATCCATTATCCATGCTTTACATGTACAGCCTGTTTTGAAGGAGGTGTTTTCAGGTGAGGGAAAATACATTTGCAAAATACCTCGATATCCAGAAGCTTTTATAAGAATGCACTGATACTGATAAAAAGAGCAACCAAACACTGCACACTGAAGTGCACCTGTTCCTGAGGAATAGCCACTCCTTTCCTTGCTTCATCTTACAGGGTTTCTTTTCTCTCCTGCAGGAAGATCCAAAGTGGGAATTCCCTCGGAAGAACCTAGTTCTGGGCAAGACTCTCGGCGAAGGAGAATTCGGAAAGGTCGTCAAGGCAACAGCGTTCCGACTCAAGGGAAGGGCTGGCTATACCACTGTGGCAGTGAAAATGTTGAAAGGTACCTTCCCATCTGGGCTTCAAAGGCTTTGCAAACCATTTGTGGTAACCTCTGAATGGATTTTAAGAGGGGCTAGTGTGGGGAAAAAAAATGGTCAGCTAAAAAGCCACCAGTGTGACAGCCTCTATTTCTTCTTCTTTATATTCTAATATATTCTGACAGTCACAATCTGCAGATTTGTGACTTTAGCAGCTAGCTTCACATTGATCCAAGTAAGTAATTCTAAATCATGATGCGCAAGGAGCCTCTGTCTTAACATAGCAAACGTATTTAATTTTGTTTGGCATCGACGGAAATATTGCAAGGATTTGTTAAAGCTTTCTGATTTTTTTCCTCTATCCAGTTTCCTTGGACAAAGCTTTTTAAATAAATCATGTTATAGTCATGTGAAGAGCCAGAACAGACCTATTAAGTTACTCTTCTGATTGAGAATTCCGTCTAGTTTTATACTTTCTGATCTGCTTTTCAGTCACTAGGAGCTCTGTCAAAATGGCTTGAATAACCCAGTGCTGTCTCCTGCTAGCTTCGGTTTTCCCTAAGACTTTAAACCTGCGGGAAGCAAAGTATGCCTAGATAATGTTAAGATGACAATATGAGACCTTGCACTGAACCACTCACTGCTGCTTCTAAGTAAAAGCATGTCATTACAGGAAAATGTTATACTTCTTATTACCATTTCTGTTCTATTCAAAGCACATCTGCTGCACCTTGACAGGAAGGATGCTGCATATCCCACCGCTTTACCTAAGAAATAAATGCATTATGCAGTGCATGCCTTCATTGCAAGAGCTTCAGGGCACAATAGGTCACATGGAGGAAGTCTAGGAACTAAGATTTTACAGAAATGAAGATTAATTAACTATTACTTGTAATACTCAAGTAATGACCTGTATTGTGTCATTGTCAATACAGTAGTCACTATTTCATCTCATGTTTATTTGTGCACTTAGTGACACTGCTTTTTCTAGCACATTTTCATCAACGTGTGGCTGAGTTCAGATTCCAAGACATAGAGGTAAAAATGTTGCTTTTACTTGCAGATGGTTTGACATTCAGTTTTCCCTAGCTATTATGAAGGAAAGAATTGACAGAATTGACAATGCGAAGGAGTAAACCTTTATTTTAAGCACCTTGTTTTAGTAAATTGATCTGACATTTACAGTAATACTTCAGGCTCTAATGAATCCCTCTGTAATGTAAATTAAATTGAAGATAGTCGGTCCCCTGAAATTCCATTTTCCAGCTTGGCTGTGGAGAACATTTGTCATTCTGCAAATATTTATGTGCTATTGTTGGCTTAACTTTACTGCTCACACATGACACTTGAAGCATAAGGAGCAGTGCATTAGCTGTGAGTGGCCTTTGCAGTGCTGCCAGGAAGTACAAAGGACACTTATTTTGGATCAGGCCAACACTACCCATTCTTTCCCTGGAACAGATGCAAAGCAGGTCATTTGTCCAAGTGTTTGGGACTGTTATACACTGACTGATCTTCAAAAGGCAATGGTAGGTACCACCAGTATGTTAGTGGGGAAGCCTCTTATTGCATAAAAGATATCCTGCCTGAGCTGGCTAGGTGGGCACAATCTGGTTAAGAACAGACCAGGGCAGGACTTTCCCTACTGTGACAACTTGGCATTATTTACTGGGGAGGGAACAGGCAGCAATTAGCTGAGCCAAAATAGTCTTGGACCTATGGATGGAGGTTTAAAGGAACAGATGGATAATTTTTTCCAGGCCATTATTACCACTTTTCTCATGTGAATTAAATTTGACCTCCTGCCTGATATGAATGCTCTCATTACAATAACATTAAAGGGGAAAACATCAACCAATACATAAATACAAATTATTCACAATTTGTTAAAATGAGGGGCATAAGGCTTTAGAGCTAAGTGTCTCCATTTGAAGTTAGTTTTTTCAGCAGACAAACAGCCATGGTACATGGGGAATTTTGTTCTGTTCTGTTTGTTCACATCACACAGCTCTAGAACTACAAAAATAGGACTTTTCTTACAGGCATAAAGTTGACATTCTTAATTTTTGTTTGACATAAATAAGTGCTTTTTGTAGTCTTTATCAGTAACGAGAGACCAACTGATATTGTGCTCCCTGGGGTAGAAGATTCTCTGCTCTGAGTGGAGATTCAGACTACAAGATACTATAAGGCAGATACAAACATATGGTTCTGATAAAAACATATAGTAGAACAGAATAACAGTTTTCATAGCCAGGGAAAACTGGTCACACGTGGATAGGCAAACAAATCCTTTGGTGCTCACAGCCTTTATGAAAAAAACATGCAGTACAGTACCAAAGAGCAGAAGCCAAACTTGTTTTTATTATCCTTAAATCAGGATGATCACATCCTTGTCAATGCCCAGTAATGACACTGGAGGAACTGTCCAGGCCGATTCCGTGTGTCAGAGAGATTAAGGATGAGGAAGTGGAGGGGTTATCTCTGGCCTGTGGTGTCTTTATGACTAGGGATCTCCTTCAAGCCCCAGTGCACTCAAAGAGGAGGCTTGTCAGTCTCAAGTATTCTGCAAAACGCCAAAACACTTGAAAGGCTAAGAAAGCCTCTAGGGGCCATATGTTGCCACATGATTCTCACTGACATCAGTGAGATGCATACGTGTCCTCCAGTAAAATCAGTCTGAACTGTACATTTAGCTTCTGAACTCTAAATCTGCATGTATGCTACAAGAGTAGACCAGTAGATTAGTGGATCTTTACTCTGTTGGAAAATGCATTTAGGAGAAGGAGTGACTCTTTTTTTGTTTGATCAACATGAGATCTTGGCTATCATAGGCTTCTGAAGCTCTTATTGCACTGATTCACCTTAAGAAGTTGCTTTAGAACAATAGAAAAGGTCTGTAATAATTTCATGGCATCTCTAAGACATGACAGACTCTGGTCCTGATTCTTGCCTGACCTCCTTGTTCTGTAGTCGTGTGTATCAGGGCAGAGCAATGCTTACAGCAGGCTGCTACCAAGCCAGAGCAGCAGCAGTCACGTTCACTTGGTTCTGATGGGAGTGACTGCAGGACACTGGAGATGGGAAAATTTCTCTCCTGTGGGGAAGTATGGAGTTTTCCAGCCTCTAGCTCAGTCCAGGAGAGAAGGTAGATCTCATACTTGAGATGGTAAACAGAGAAAGAACTCTTGAGTGGTGCTTTGCTTGCCAAAACTGTGTTTGGTCACTTCCTGCAGAAAATGCTTCCCAGAGTGAGCTGCGAGATCTCCTGTCAGAGTTCAACCTTTTGAAACAAGTCAACCATCCTCATGTCATCAAACTTTATGGAGCCTGCAGTCAAGATGGTAAATATTAAAAGCTCGTTATTAAGATAAAACTATCAAGAAAGGAAATAAAATTCAGTTTGTTGATGGATTTCAACAACTGCTTAATAATTGCTGAGCACCTTTTAAATTTGCTGTTGGCTGAAAAAAGAGGGATATATTAAAAAAACAGTACTTGAAAGGAAGGGGAAATACTGATTCAGTGTAACTAAGCATTCTTCCTGTGGTTTTGTTCAATGCACGTTTTGATTCTGAAGCTATTTTAAATTAACAAGTCTCCCACAAATTCCCTTCCAATCAATATGTATTTGTATATTATGTTAATAATCAGTAAATGTTTTCAAATACGGGGTATATTTCAAGTTTAATTTAGTTTTCATTATTGTTGTTATTTATACTAAAACAATGCAAAAAGATAACTACAGACATGTAAAGATAAATACAGCTGGATAGTTAGGTTGATACTCAGTTTTCCTCCACTGTCATGAAACTGTTGTCTCTCTGTTGTTATGAAATGGTTTCTAAAAGCCACAGTCATCAACAGGTGTATTTCAAGGGGAAAAATCTGCAGACACATGTTATTATAAATTCCCAATGAAGCAAATTTTGTTGTGCACAGGAATTGCTCATTTTAAATGAAGTGGCATGGCAACATTCTCTTCCTTTTGCATCTACAGTTGTGCAGCCTAAAATCACGGTATGGATTCTGCAGCCTCGGGCAAAGGCCTGCCTTCTTTGCCCCCCCAGTTCTGTTGCAATTGTCACTTTTAGTTGTAGACAGAATATAATTCAGGAGTGAGTCATCTGAGTCTTAGTAAGGTAATGAACCAGTGGGGCGGGTTATTTTTTTTTTTTCTTTTCAGTACAATGTATTTTTTTCATCCCAAAGGAAGTGAAATGTTTCTGAGTCACAGGCTTTTAATAAATATCAAGTTAATTCATTAGCGTATGAGGTAGGAGGGCTTTGATGCAGCAGACAAATGTATTTAGCATGACAGCACTGAGTAGGTATTATTCATGCGGGTAATGGGGAGGAGAAATTAATGGTTTGTAATGCCAGAATGTTTCTAAGTGCTCTCAAAAGGCACCTTAAACGCAGTGCTGGAATTAGCAGATGATTTGAGCTCAGTATCACAAGCTCAAGAAGATTATTTTTATTTTAAAGTTTCTGTAAGTTAAGCTGTTTCACAGATCCGATTTGTATGAAGGTTGTCCGTTTTTTTGGTCTCAGATTATCTAGATGGGGAATGTAAGCAAGAGCCAGCATTCTGGTTTGATTTAGCCTGAAATTCATTCTCTTTGCATAGAGGATCTAACCTAAAAATATTCTTATTTCATGGCTGACTCAGTGCTTTTTACAGAAAGGGCAGAGGTGTCTGGAGCCTCTGACTGTTCGAAACAATGTGCTGATTAGAAGAGACTTGTTTTAAAAAAACCCTCTAAAATGGTTGTGTATTAATTGTTTACTGACCCGTGTGTTTCTTTCAGGCCCCCTGTATTTAATTGTGGAATACGCCAAATACGGCTCCTTGCGCAGTTTCCTCAGGGAAAGTCGAAAAGTAGGCCCGAGCTACGTGGGCAGTGATGGCAACAGAAATTCCAGTTACTTGGATAACCCTGACGAGAGAGCCTTGACAATGGGAGACCTGATATCGTTTGCGTGGCAGATCTCCCGAGGGATGCAGTACCTCGCAGAGATGAAGGTAGGGCAGGGCTGTGGCGATCTCAGATAGACGTGGAGCAGCCGGTTCCTCCACGAGAAGCATAAACACTCCTGTTGTTTCCTTCCAAAAGCTCGTGCATCGGGATTTAGCAGCCAGGAATGTGTTGGTGGCAGAAGGGCGCAAAATGAAGATTTCGGATTTCGGCCTCTCGCGTGACGTATACGAGGAAGATTCGTATGTGAAGAGGAGCAAGGTACAGTGCGTTTTAAAAGCAGTCAAGAAAATTAAGTTATACTGTGGGACTTGAGCATGGATGAAAAGGATAATTGCTATTTTTATTTGCTTAAGATAATTATTTTAAGGAAATAAAAATGGCAATGAAGCCAAATTATGAGCTTAATCAGTGGGGTCGAAATACATATATATATATAAAATATGTGTCGTCTTTAAGTAGCTATTACCTCTTCCACTCCTTGTTTATCCAGTCCTCTCATTCCACTCCTTATTTATCCAATTCATGTAGTTCTTCATCAAACTACATGAAAATACAAACAAAAAAACCCATCTTTTTTCTTTCTCTCTTCCTATTTATAATTAAAAATATAAACTCAAGGAGTTGAAAAAGGTATAGACAATTTATATCAAGTTCCTAATTTCAGGAATGATCTCTTCTATGCAGAAGACCTGAAGAAAAGCCCGCTTACAAACACTTCTAAATGTATGAAAGATGCTAAATCTTAATCGAAATGGTACATTACAGGTCAGGGTAGATGAGGAGCTCATGATACCTGCTGAGTGTTATTTAAAGCAGTTGTGTTTTTCCTGCCACAGTAAATTATTGTTGGGTGCCTGGACAGTGCTGCCTTCTCACAGTGCTCATGGCAAGAGACAGCACAGGGTAACATTTCACCTTGTAGGACTGTGAGAGTACATTTGATGCAAAGACAAGTTGTTATGTTACTGCTTTCATAGAGTAAAGAAAAAAGAAACACTTGAGCATTATAATTTTGAGGCTAGGGAAGGTGAGGCTTGCTGGTTATTTATTCTTTTGAAAGCTCCTGTCAAATACAGCAAGGTAGATCCTTCCTGCCTGTTTGCATCCATCTGTCTCTGACACCGGCAAAACTTCCACAAGTCAGTCCTGGGCTAGACTGTGATGTTCGTGAACACAACTTCCCACTGACTTTGTCAAGTGAGCAGTGGTGGTTCAGCTCCCTCTATGGCTTAATGTGAAAGAGTTGCCAACAGAATTTTTTTGCATGTGAAAATTTTAAAATTTTATGAGAAGATTTCCATAAATACTGTGAATTTTTAGTTTAGCTTTCCCTGTTTTTAAAGGCCAGTTTGTGTGAATGTTTCATAAGTCAAAAGAAGGTGTGAGGAAAAAAACCAACTTCTAGAAGACATGATCTTATGTAAAAGGGCATTGCCATGTTCATTTAGCTACCTTCTGATGGATGTGTTTGTACGTTGATTTATACCAGTTGCTCCGTATTTTAAGAGTAATGCATTCACATAAAGGCAGTTTGGCAGTTAGTTTCATTTGGTGGGGCATGATGTATTGAGTGGATATTAGCTCTTTCCTTCTGAGACTCATCACTGTAGTATTATTCAGAGCCTAATGAGCATCTCTCTGCTTGGATGGGGAAACAGGGAAAAGAAGAATTTGAGAAGGAAGAAGTTGTTTCAAATCCTGCTGAAATAGTTTTCGCATAGATGCATATGAATTTCATGAGAATGAGAAGTAAGGCATATGAATGCTAGTCATATCGTGAGGGTTATGAAACATCTTGGAAATCTTGCAAACCTAGATTTTCATGAATATTTGGGGCGGATTTCTCAGATTTTCTCAGTGAATTTCTGCCAGTGAAAAGTAGCAACTTACAGATTCCATTTAGAAACTGGTAACCAAAATATGACTGTCCAGGTTCAGTCCTGAAATCAAAGGTGTCTGTAACATCTAGGTGCTTCCATTTATGCATCCTCCCTGGTATAAATGAGATAAATCTTCCTCTTTAATCATCATTCCTCATCATTTTTGCATTTGCACATTTTCAAAGTTCTTTGTTAAGAGTTGAGTTTATATGACTTAAACTGGTGACCACCTGCAAAAAGCCACACCAGCTTATTGCACATGGATTGCTGAAGTTCATGTGAAAAGACATGAATGAGTGATTTAAAAACTCTTACAATTACTCTCCTTGCTATTTTTCTTATGAAATGCCAAATCATAAGTCCATTGGAAAATGCTGTAGTATGGAGAGATTATGTTTTACCATTTTGAAGATAAATACCTTATTTTCTCACTTGGAAACTTAATTTTCTGACCAGTAATTTCACTACTGCTTTTTTACCTCCTAGGGTCGAATCCCTGTGAAATGGATGGCCATAGAGTCCCTATTTGACCATATCTACACAACACAGAGTGATGTGTAAGTGTAAATTCTGAATACTCTCTGGTTTGTGTGCTTGTTTACGGAGCTGGGGGAGGAAGCACAGCAAGGTACGTAGGAGCCAAAGCTGTTACTCTTGCAAAGAAACACGAAGGAAGTCTGGATGGCACCATCAACTGGCAATGGTACCTAAGATTTTTGCTGTTGAATTAAATCTGAATAAAAGATTATCAGAGGTATTTATGTACATACTTCCTGTTGAAATCAGCAAGGGTTGGATCTGTTCATGTGACATGATTGACTTTGAATATATAGATGCAAGTTCATAGAGTTTGCTACAGATAATGGTCACAGGTGAACTTCTTGGTTCTGTTCATCACCTCTCTGTAACACTGAGTGGCAGATGAGGGATGGAGTGGAAGAAAGGAAGGGGAATTTAATACCTGACCTCTCTCCTATTGAAATCAGTGACAGAACTCCAGTTAAATTTAATGCCAGTCAGCTCAGTCCAGATTCAGTGCCAAGATACAAGCTCATTTTCATGATTAGGGAAGGAGAGACCCCGAAGATGGATGTGCTGGAATCTCCACATATGATGAAGAGGAGGCAAAGCAACCACAGCTAAGCTGTTCCCATGTCTGATAAGCATGGAGCCAGGCAAAGGAGTGTAGACACATTTTTAATTCAGGATCAGATACTTTCATTTCTTTCTCTCTCGGGTGAATGATGCTTGTGACTAGTAAAACTAAGGATTATTTATTTAGGAGAAAAATCTCTAAAGGACTGTAAAAGCCGCAGTACTTAGGCCTGATTTTCTACTAGGTAGCATCTTGATACCTTCTAAGTTTGCCTTGAAAGAGATCATCTGACTAAAGTAATGTTTTTGTTACACTCAAATGGAGTAAAATGCCAATTTGGGTGGCATTGCACTTTGAGGGGAGAAACACTTTGATAATAGCAGTATGTCGAAATATGCACCTTTAGATTTGTACTTGTAAAATGATTACCATTCACTTTTTAATCTTCTCTCTGCAGATCAGAGCAGTCGTAGTGAAATAAAATATTTTGCATGCCTTGGAAATTCCTTAAAAAATTAATTTCCAAAATATTTTCCTTTACTTTGTTTCCATTGGAGTAAGAAAAGAAAAAAATAGGGATAATTCTTGAGAGAATGTCACTTTTACTTAGGTCAGCTTACAGGTTTTTCTGCGTCCCTTTTTATCCTCCTCAGAGCACCTGTTGTGCTGACTTGCTTCTCTAAAGTTACTTTTCCCAGAGAACGGTTTAAATTCCTTTAAAAACTTCTTAGCATATTTTTAATTTCTTCATTTTCTTCAAAACAGTTTTGTCACTGTGGTTTGGGGCCAGAACAGATTGTGTTGTCATGTAACTGCCTCTTCTTTGATTGCTGATTGATCATCTGGATCCAATAGCATTCCTTCCATTTTGTGTTCCTGATGGGCTGCTATTAAGTAAGCCCAGGAGCCTGTTTCTTGTCCGTGGGATCCAACACCATGCAGAGATTGCCCAGCTGGCATCAAGCAGGCCAGCTCAGAGCCCTGGGCAGCACAGTGTGCTGGGGCTGTGTAGCTTCCCTGCTTCCCAGGGCTGGCTTAGGCTCTCCGTGTCGAGCTGTGCTGACTGAGCAGCTTTCCTGGAGGTGCCTCAGGAGCCCGGCATTGTGCTGTGCCCATCTGCTGCCATGCAGTGTCAGAAAGGCTCCTGGTGTCTGCTGTGCTTGCACGGTGCCTCTGACTCCCTGCTGGGTCACCTTTGCTGTGTCATTGTACATGAAATAATCTAAGAGTGCTGTGTAGCAGCTCCTAATTTAGCCAGGTTCCTGCAGAGCAGAACTGAGACACACACACAGAGTTGCAGAGCAAATCCTCTCCGGCGCCAGGTTCCACAGTGGCATTTCAGCAGCAGCACACTGATCAATGAAGTACTTCTTTTGCAGCATTGATTGATATTTTTAGATAACTGCACTCACTGAAAATATTATTTTATGGATATTCTTTGTTGTTTGTGGTGATGCAGTTATATTTTAGGTGAACATATTACTCAACAACCATTTCAATGTGCTCTTTTTCCTGATATTCTGTGTTTCTGTTTTCCACCCTCTTCCTTCTCAAGCTGTTCCATGTAGTTAGTGGTTAGCAGAGCTTAATAGCAGTACCACTTGCCAGCATTTACAAAACCCCCATTTTTGCTTCAGAGGTCGATGACATCAGTGGAAAGCTAACCTACTATCTTCCTCTTCCCATACTTTTCTTTCCTGGCTTTTTGTGATCATATTTTTATTCAGCAGTAAACATAACACTGTGGGAAATTTTCCATCTCTCATTTCTCCTCCCATGGTACTTAATTTGTATGACAATCTGAAAGTACTGCAGCATTCCACAGCATTCCATTCTAATATGTTCACTTACTAAACAACTTCAGTTAAGAAATTGTTCATCTGATCCCTCCTTCCATATTCTGTAAAATTCCTCTTAAGCAGAAGTGGGTCTTAAAAATAAAACCTGCCATGCTCCAAAGTTTATTTGAATTAATCATGGACAGAATTGTAACCTGATGGCAGAGCGTAATTGGCTTCAAAAAGGGTCTGAGGAGAAATATTAATAAAATATATGAAAATGCTATAAATATTCATAAGCTTTCAAGAACGTGCAGAGTGATTAAAAATTAATTCAGTGAATGGCATTAGGGAGAAGAATGGCAGCATACCGCTTGGGACCATGTGAGAGTCACTTTGACTTCTCTGACCATCTTGGAAGTTTTATTGCTGTACTTTTGGGGGTTAACATTGTTCTTTAAAACGTGAGAAGCGCAGGTGGAATGGAGTCAGGTGGGAGGTGAGGTATTTGGCTAACATTTTGAGATGGGATTTTCATAGGGCATTAGACATGGCTGTTTGGTTTGGCAGTAGGTGTCTTAACACTTGCTAAAATTTTCTTTAAAATGGAGTTTACGGAGAAATTGCCCAAAGCTAGCATTTTTCACAAATTGCAATTTTGCTTCCAGATGCATCCCATTGAGCAGCCCCAGTGTTGGCTGGCTTCCTTCCTTTCGAACATCCAGATTTTGTCAGTTGTCAGTTGAACAGATTCAGAGTGATTTGTAGCTTCTTTGTGTCTCAAAAAGCCTTTCACTAAGAAAAACATTTTTGCCTCTTTTCTCCTGGCTTGCTCTCCAGAAATGGACTAATTTATCTAAATAATTCTAACCCATTGCGCAAGGTCTTTTTGTTTGAGCTCAGCAGTAAAGTAGGTTTAAAAATTCACTATTCTGTTCATTTCAGAAAACAGTTTCTTCTGTTCTATGTCAAACTTCATTTTAGGCATTTGGTATTTCCAGAGGAAATTCTTTCCTCTTCTTTCATCAACTGTAAGAAGAAAATTAAGTCCTGAATCACTGAAATGGCCCAACAGCCCAGCTGAAATCAAAGGTGTTACTTTATGGTTGAAATAAACTCATCGTGTTGTCTCGTGGTCGAGACAGCAAACCAGTCCTGTGGTAACTGTGCAAATTTAATTTAGAGAGTTATTTCTCAATACAAGGGCGAATTAGGGAGGTTAGACTGCTGCAGGAGCACTGTGCAGAAGAGGAACAAGCCTTTGGGGCCCACCAGAGGAAGGACTTCCTCTTTCAGCTGTCTAGGGAAGATGGACCTTCTCAGGATATAGTTGACTTTTGTCAATGGATAAAAGAGGGGTATCTGTTTTCTCTGCTGTCTCGGTTGCTAACCTTTTCAATGAGCAGTATTTGGGAACAAGGATGGCCCTGCTTGCATCTGTACAGCCCCTCTGGCTTGAGATGTCTTGAATTTTGTTGGGTTCTGAAAATACTAGGAGGAGATCTGTTGTGTAAATGCCACAATGAGCTCCTGAAACCTACCACTCTAAATAAAAGCTCCTTTTGTCTTTTTCAGATGGTCATTTGGAGTTCTGCTATGGGAGATTGTTACTTTAGGAGGCAATCCTTACCCAGGTATTGCTCCTGAAAGGCTCTTTAACCTCCTAAAAACAGGCTATAGAATGGAGAGGCCAGAAAACTGCAGTGAAGAAATGTAAGTAACTCTTGATCTGATTAGATTCATAAAACGTTAATAAAGACACTTGAAAAAAGGTTTAAATAAATACCTCATAAATACTGTTCTGTGTAACTTAGAGATATAGTCAAAATATGTAGTGCTTTAAAGAGTGTAATGAAATTAGTGAGCAGTGAAGAGAGGGGAAAAAATTGCCCACAGAATGCCTACAGCTATATCCAAACCATTTGTAGGGCATTGAATAACATGCTTGCCAAACAATTAAAAGAGTTTGCACATTCAAAACTTTCGAGGGTGGGGGAAGGAGGAAAGTTCCATAAAACACAGTGGTAGCTGAAATATTCCAGAAAATGTCTTACTTTCTGCAAATGAGACAGATACTCCATCCACAGTCGTTGTCTATTAGTTGTCACAGCATTCCAGAGGAAAAATGATACCTTGGCCCAGAAATGTACAGCCTTGAGGGTAAAAATTTTCTGTGACTTGATAAGCCCATGGCTTTGGAGACAGTTCATAATATGTTGGCTGATTTCTTAAAACACAGTCAATGTGAAATATCTTGTGTCTGTGATCTTCCGTGGCATTTGGAGAAGAGGCATGATTTTATGTTCAGCCTGCAAATTCGATCGTGGCTGCGGTTTTTTGGGAGTTCCCAAGCTTTAATCGCTGTGACCACTCTTTTGACTGATTTTCAGTTGGAAGGATGTTTTGGCCACATCTGGGCTGAGAAAAAAAAGGTTTAAATAAGTAATAGTATAAACGATAAATCTTTTTTTCAGTGTACAGAGAAAAACATTAAGTATTTCCAAATTTAGGGCAGTGTAGAAGTTTACAAGAATGATTGGCAAATATCGTCTAAGAAATGTACAATACTAACTTTTTCTTTGTTTCATCTCAGTGGGGAATACTCATTCTTCAAACATGTTGTCATTGATAATTATTAGTTCAGGCACGCTGACCACATCTGAGTTTCTGGGATTTTTTTATTGAAGCTAAATCATGGGGTTTGACTTTTTTCAGATTTTTTTCTGTTTTACTCAGAAATTTTTCTGACAGACTGTGAAAGCCCACTTTAAGGACCATTTTTCTTTAATTGCATTCTCTCCTATACCCAGTCAAGTAAGAGAGAGATCATGGATGAAGGCATAAAATGCAGGGCTTTTCAATAGCTCCCTATAGTTCCCATTGCCCACTGTTTCCACTATTATAGCACTTAGGTGGACAGATCACTCAGTCCTGAGAGAACACCTGAGCTAGAAAAACAACGTGAGTGGCACAGGTTGGAGAGTTACACTTCCAGAACTTGCCAGTGTCTGTCTGATAGTCACTCAACTATAAAACTTTAATTCTCTTCCCTTTCCTTTCCAGGCTCTGTGCTATAGAAGGCAGTTAAAGACAGAATAAGTATAGGTTTAATCAAAATAACAATAATAGATGTAATCAAAAGAACATTAGTTTCTGCAAATAGTCTTAGGCTAGGCTTCACTTTGAAGAAAAGTTTACAGAAACTTAAGAATTTGAACAAATGGAAAGCAAAATTATTCTTTCTGGTATAACAGCAGAATTTTTCAGGTTGATATACAAATTCCGTCAGTGTCATGTACAAAGTGAATTAGAAACCTGGCATGCTGCTCTACACTTGAGGTGGTCCCTCGAGAAAGTGAAAATAAAGAAAGAAACCTAAGCCCACAGTCCTTCAAGGACAGCCAAGTGCATCATTATTTAAACTCATGAAGACTCTTGAAAGTAAAAGCCCATTGTTGTGAATGTCAGTTGCTAATTCCAGGGAACATTTACCAGAACTCACAGCAGAGATTGATGTACTTGTGGATGGCCTTTGTGCCACAGTTAACTTCAGTACTAGAAATCATTAGAGCAGGAGCATGACCCATTTCTAACAATTTTATTTTTTTTTTCACCGTGTGACGGGTCCCAGGTACAACCTCATGTTGCGCTGTTGGAAGCAGGAACCTGATAAAAGACCAACATTTACTGAGATCAGCAAGGAACTAGAGAAAATGATGGTGAAGAGTAGGGTAAGTGTGGCAAGCATGGATTTTGAAAGTTTTTGTGGTCATCTGAGTTTGAATGTACAGAAATAGTTACTTTTTTATTTTATTGTAAAGCAAAGTAATTTATTTTTCATCGAATCTTGAAGCATTTACATACCTAGTTTCTTCCACATGCATCCAGCTTTTTGAAAGCAGTACTACCTCTTATAATGGCTTTGGTGACTTCACACCAAAATGTGGGTGGATTATCCTTAACCTGTCCATTTTCTTTAAATAATAGTAATAATTTAAGAATTACTGTGAAAAGTTACTCTAAATTCCACTCCGTAATAAATAACCTTAGAGAGCCAGAACTAGAAGAATGTGGTATTTAGTGCAATCAGAGGTCTGAAAGCTGTATGATTCCACCACTCCTAAGTTACTGTAAAACTACTATAATTCTATATAGAGTTTCTTTGAATGAATGGATGCTGAGGTCTAAAAATATAAGCCCAAGCTGCATTATTTATAAAACATATACATACTACTTGCACATAAAAACTTGATTTTTTGAAAATCTACTAGTTATGGGAAGGGGGGCAGTTACAAATGAAAAACAGAGGAAATAACAGCGACTGCTGTCATCAGATTTGAGAATGTGGTGGCATTTACATTGGACTAATAAACAAATGGGAACAATTGTGTTCAGAGTGTGAATGTAAAAATAAATTCTAAATTAAAAATGGCAAAGTGAAAGATTTGTCTAGGCTGTACATTAAATCCCTCTGACTTGTCATCCGCTGACTTATGGCTGTTGAGAATCTGTATGCAACAGGTGTGCATGTCCAGGGACAGACTTGTAACAGAGGGGCTGGCAGAGCTTTCTGAAATTATCATCATCATTAAAACCAATCCAAAATAGAGCTTGACAAGTTAGTAATTTTTCTTCTTGCCTTTCTGAATGAAAGATTTTGAAGATTTTTCCATTTATAAAATTGGGTAATTATATCTTTTTAAAGTTCTGTTTCAGTGAATTTCCAAAGTAAAGCCATTTTGAAAGCAAAAACTGCATTTTAAATTAGTTGAAAATGCTTCACATTCATTTTTTTGCATCAAAGCAATTCAGCAACATAAATAAAAACCAATGAATTCTTATCAGTGACCTAAATATTTAGTTTTACAACAGCAACAAAAGCTTTCTTTGGCAATATTTACATAGTTACTTTATGCATTGTTAGCATAAAATAGCTTTTGTAAAATGATTATGAGATCTGAGTGCCTTGTCCTTTAAGCATGCATATGGATGTCCATGTATATATTTCAGGCATACACATGGATCAGACGTACCAGAAGCTGAAGGTCAAACAAATCAGTTCGGACAGCTCTTTAGTTTCTTGGGTGTTTTGCTGATGTAGGAAAAGTATTCTTAGGGGCAGGGGCAGTGTTCAGGCAAATCAGAGCTGCTGTGAGTGCTGGCAAGCAGATCCTCCTCAGCTGCCAGAGGTTCTAGGGAAAGATAAATGCAGTGGGTCTGTAGTTCATTGTTGTAAAGCAGGCAGGTGCACGTTTATCCTTTTTACCCAAACAGCAGCACTGCCCCCCCGTGCGTTAACCCAGCTTTTTGTACGTTCATTTCTCAGGACTACTTAGACCTTGCGGCTTCCACGCCTTCCGATTCCTTACTGTACGATGATGGGCTCTCAGAAGAGGAGACACCTCTCGTGGACTGTAATAATGCTCCCCTCCCTCGAACCCTCCCTTCCACATGGATTGAAAACAAACTCTATGGTAGAATTTCACATGCATTTACTAGATTCTAGCAACACACAAAAAAAAGTTGATTTTTCTTCTGCACTGTTCTCAGACTCTGTAACCCCATTACAGTGTTTCTTGTCTGAATGAAGCCAATCAAAATTTGCTTGGAAGCTTCTTTTGGGTTTTTTTTTTTTGTTTGTTTGTTTGTTTTTTCTTTTGGTAAATGTCAAAGTTTGCATCAGGATCATCCTTTAGTCATTTTGCAGCTGTGTCTAAAATAAACATTTTTAAAAGGATGTGAAAATAAGTAAAATGACTAGATATCATACAGTAAAAGCAAAAAAAAAGATCAGGGAAGTATTCTCAGGGGAAATATAAAATGCTAATGAGTATCTAATTCAACTATCCTGTTGGGGGAGGCTACAACATTTAAAATATGTTAGATTCTGCACCTCTAATTTAAGCAATAGACTTTTTTTTTTTTAAATACTGGTTTTTGCCATAACTCAATGATAGGACTCATCTGCAACATTTTTCATTTATTGAAAAGGATGCCTAAATTTCAGCTGCTATTAGTACATTTTGGATCTATAAGCTGAAATGTATTTAATGTATCATAGGATGAAAACAGATTATTATATACAGAAGGTAGAAATACTGTATATAAATATTATATACAGACTCAACTGACATGTAAAATCCTTTGAAAACTTAATTAACAGTGGGCATTTTGAAAATACGCTCAGCTGTTTTCACGTCCTTTGATTTGTTATGAACATGTTAGTACTAAACTTTGACTGAATGATGTAGCAAGTGTTTTTAAAAAGAACATATGCTTTCATATTGTGATGGTGAGATGGACAGTAAAAATGGTTCTTGCCAAAACTCCTATATTTTGTCTTCTGATTAAATATTCTCCATGGTTTTAGATACTAACATCACAGATACTTTTTTCATTCTTCAAGCAGTATGACTTTTGAAAAGTTGGATCTTTTATTTTTAAAGTTGCCATTAATACATGGCTTTGGGTCTATTTTTGATCTATACCTGAGCTATTATTTTCTTCACTAGGTTTTCTCAACTCACGTTGATTTTGGGGCACTTAGTGGTCAGATTGTTAAAAGAATGAAGTAGCAGAAAATAGTTGCCACAAGGTTGATGGCAGATGCTGAATGCTTAATAAGCAACAGAATCAGATTTCTTGTTTTTGAAACTCTCAACCCTGCTATGGTTCTGTGCTTGCACAAACTGAATCAACATGGTGCTAAGCACTCTGCATCCATTTTGGTGATCACTTGTGCCTAAACGCAGAAACAGTTGCTGGACTCGATGCAAATAATTACAGGCCTGAAATACAACTTTAAATGCTGAACCAAGACAGGAGTGCTCAGCGCTTTGCTGGACTTTACTCAGTTGTGCTCCTGGGATTTCCTGAAATTAAGGAGGGGATCCCTGGTGGGGGTGTGAAAGCGTCCCCAGAACCTCACTGAAGCCAAAGGAAAAGCGCCCATTTAAGTAAATGGAAATACTCTATCATTGGAATGGACTTTGGATCCTGTCCCAAATAGGTTTATTAATTCTTGGAGCATTTCCTGTAGAGCAAGAACTTCCTCTTGCAAAGCAATATATTGCTACATGATTGTTAAAATATAAAATTATGGAAAGTTGGAAGCTTGTGAGAAGAACAATTCTTAGTTTTTTATGATGCACACGTGCATGCATGCACACAATTTTTTATCGAGTAAGCACTTTAATTTATCCAGGTTTTTTTGCCTGCATCTGAATTTGTGCTTCAGGGATTTCAAAACATCATTTATATGAATTGATTTGGGACAAAATCCAGTGGACTGGCTTGAAGTATTGAAGGGAGTTTTGCCAAGGGCCTTACTGTCTGCACGTGAAGTTATGGTTCTTCAGTGCAGAAAAAATTATCTGTTTTCATTTTTAGGCATGTCATACCCGAACTGGCCTGAGGAGAGCCCCGTTCCACTCACAAGATTCGATGGCACTAACTCTGTGTTTTCAAGATATGCAAATGATAGTGTATATGCTAACTGGATGGTTTCACACTCAGCGGCAAAATTTATGGACAAGTTTGATAGCTAAAATTTTCTTTGTGAAAGGTAATGGACTCCTGAGGAGAACAAGGAGGCAAAGAGTGGGAAGTCCATTGGCTCGTTCTTTGTACAATCAACAACTAACTTTTAAATTGGCAAATCCCTTTATTGGTAGTTTTTAAAGTGTGTTATTTATGCTGAAGACTATAATTGGTACTCTCCCCTTTCAGAAAACATATCAAGCTGGATAAGAGTTGTAGTTCCGGTACTTCTTTGTAGGTTGCCATGTTGCATATGGTTCCATTTGGCAACTTCTCAGTGCAAATGGCCTTGCACTTCATCCTCGGTGTTTTTTAGACTAACCATCCTGTGTTACAGCTTTCTGGGATGGTAAAAGGCACTTGAACTGCTACTTTTATGGTGGCTGTTAGCATACAACCACTTGATCTAAGCAGGAAGCACAAACAATATATAGAAGGGAGGAGGGAAACAGGCTCTCACATTTCTGAGCTTGCTATCAAATGACAAGTGTTAGGATGATGTTGGCACTAGAAAAGCCAATATCTTGGTTTGGAAGCAAACATTTAGTAACTCAATAGAGCACTTGAGATTCAACATTTGAAGTCTTGTAAAATGTATTGTCTTGTCTTAATGAGAAGAGAATTTGTTTTATTAGTCTTAACTTCTCTTACCTTTAGCACAATGGAGATAAATTTGATACAAGATAAGCTGTATAGACTGATGGCAATCAAGAGTGTTCATCTGACACATTTACTTTCCGTCGCCCACATATTAGTAATGTTAAAACATACAATCTTGTACAATCATGGTTTCTTTTATGAGTTAAAAATAGGCTATACAGGATTTTTAGACTGAATTCATAGAATAGAATAGTAACATCATAGAATGCTTTGTGTTGGAAAGGAACTTGGAGGTCATCTAGTTCCAACTTTCTGCCCCCTGCCCGCTCCTCTACCGTGAGGAGGGACACTTTCCACTAAACCGGGTTGCTCAAATTCCCATCCAACCTGGACTTGAGCACTGCCAGGGATGTGGCATCCACAGCTTCTCTGGGCAACCTGTTCCTGTACCTCACCATCCTCACAGTAAAGAATTTCTTCTTAATACTTAACCTAAACCTGCCTTCTTTCAGTTTAAAGCCATTCCCCTTACCCCGACAGGACATGCCCCTGTAAAAAACTCCCCGTCCAGCTTTCCTGTAGGCTCCCTTTAGGTACTGAAAGGCTGCTCTAAGGTCTCCCCAGAGCCTTCTCTCCTCCAGGCTGAACAGCCCAAACTCTCTCAGCCTGTCTTCATAGGAGAGGTGCTCAGCCCTCTGATGGTCTTTGTGACTCTCACCTGGACTCAGTCCAACAGGTCCATGAACTCCTTATGCTGGGGACCGCAGAGCTGATGCAGCACATTGGGTGGGGTCTCACAAGAAGAGAGTAGATGGGAGAAACACCTCCTTGACTTGCTGCCCATGCTGGTTTTGATGTCGCCTGGGATACAGTTGGCTTGTTGGGCTGTAAGAACACATTGCCTGATCATGCTGAGCATCTCATCAGTCAACACCCCCAAGTCCTTTTCCCCAGGGCTGCTCTCAATCCATTCTCCACCCAGCCTGTGTTTGTGCTTGAGATTGGCATGACACATGTGCGGGACCTTGTCTTGGCCTTGTTGAACTTCATGAGGTTTGCATGGGCCCACTTCTCAAGCCTGTCAAGGTCCCTGTGGATGGCACCCCCTCTCTCCAGTGTGTCAGCTGCACCACACAGCTCGGTGTCATTGAAAAACTTGCTGAGGGTGCCCTTCATCCTGCTGTTGATGTTGCCAACAAAGGTGTCAGACAGCGCCAGTCCCAATACCGACCCCTGAGGAACAGCACTCATCACTGGTCTCTACTTGGACATTGTACTGTTGACAGCAACTCTGAGTGTGACCGTCCAGCCAATTCCTCATCCACCACGTTGCCCATCCATCAAATCCACGCCTCTCCAGTTTCAAGACAAGGATGTCATGTAAGGCAGTGTCGAATGCTCTGCACAAGTCCAGGTAGATGGCATCAATCACTCTTCTCTTATCCTCTCTGCAATCCTCTCATAGAAGGATATTTGTAGGGTTTGCCCTTAGTGATGCCATGTTGGCTGTCACCAATCACCTTATTTTCCACATTTTGTCATCAGGTTCCAAGGACTTGTGCACCCTCAGGTTCCTTAGATGGTTCCAAACCTGATCTTCCCCTGTGGTGGGTGGTTCTTTATTCTCACAGTCTCCGCCTTTGCCACCTCAGCAAAGGGGCTCGTGCAAACTTGGGCCTCAGTGGCTGAAGAACTTGCTAGTGAAGACCGAGGCAAAAATGTCATTGAGTACCTCAGCCTTCTCCATGTCCCAGGTAACCAAGTCTCCCATTTCTTTCTGGAGAGGGCTCACGTTTTCACCAATGTACCTGTAGAAGCTTTTTTGTTGCCCTTGATGTCCCTGGCCAGATAGAATTCTATCGGGGCTTTAGCTTTCCTATCCTGATCCCTGGCTGCTTGGACAATTTCTCTGGATTCCTCTCAGGCTGTCTGTCCTTGCTTTCACCCTTTTTCCGTGGGGTAAGCATAGGCTTCCTTTTTCTGTTTGAGTTTGTCCAGGAGCTCCTTGTTCATCCATGCAGGTCTCCTGATGTTTTTACCAGACTTTCCTCTTTGTTGCATCACTCCTGACCTTGCAAGAGGTGATCCTTGAATATCCAGCTTTCTTGGGTCACTCTTCCCTCCAGGGCTTTATCCCATGGTACTTTATCCAGAAGATCCCTGAAGAGGCCAAGGTGTGCCCTCCTGATGTCCAGGTTAGTGAGCTTGCTGTGCACCTCCTCGCTGGCCTGAGGATCTTGAACTCCACCATTTCATGGTCACTGCAGCCAAGGCTGCCCTTGAGATTCACATTCTCCACCAGCCTGTCCCTGTTGGAAAGAACGCAGTCCAGCATAGCAACTCTCCTCATTTACTCCTCTGTCACTTGTTATCCACACATTCCAAGAACCTCCTGCCCTGCTGTGCTGTCCCTTCAATGGGTATTAAGGTGGTTGAAGTCCCCCACGAGGACCAAGGCTTGTGAATGTGAGGCAGCTCCTGTCTGTCTGTAGAGGGTCATCTGCTTGGTCTTCTTGGTTGGGTGGCCTTAGGCCTTAGGTCACCTGTCCTTGCCCTCCCTTTAGTCCTGACCCATAAGCTTCTCATCCATGCCCAAGCACAGCTCCAAACGCTCAAGGTGGTCATGGACATTGAGGGCAACACCCCTTTCTCCTGTTCCCTGTCTGTCCTTCCCAAAGAGCCTGTATCTTCCCGCTCCAACGCTCCAGTCATAGGAGCCATCCTACCACACACCTGATGCCAGTAAGATCACAGCCCTGCAGGTGTGCACAGTCTCCTACTGCTCTTGTTTATCCCCCATGCTACGTGCACTTGCATGGAGGCGTTTAAGTTGGGCCCCTGATGGAGCAGACTTACTGGCAGGAATGGCTGGAATTCCTTTGTGCAGCACTTCAGACTCTCTCTTGCTGATTTGCAATCCCTCTCCAGGCTCTGGGCATCTCTTGCTGGTGCTGGCATCAAACTAGTAGGAGTGGAATGGATTGAGGATTCCCTCTCCCAGCAACTTCAATTTAATGCCTTCTTCACCAGCTTGGCAAGCCTGTGACCAGCCTGTTCTCTGGGCCTCCGTCAGACTCTGTCAGCCCAGGTTTTCAGCATGAGTCCCCAGGAGCAGCCAGGCCCCTGGCCATGGCACTAGACCCCTAACCATTTGCTGCTTTGCCAGATTCACCTGGCCCTTTCAAAGCCCTTCCCTTTGACAGGGAGGACTCATGAAAAAGCTGCCAGCACTTGAGTCCCTCACCACCACTCCCAGGGATCTGTAATCTCCTTGGTCCTCCTCAGACCACTCCTGGCTGCATCCCTGGTGCACACGTGAAACACCAGCAGCAGATAATGGTCAGGGGACTGTACGAGGCTTGGTGTGAGGCTTCGGGTGACATCCCTGGTACAGCTCTCTGGTCATCAGTCAGGTTGACAAGTGGGTCTCTCCGTGCCTCTCAGAGGAAAGTCCCCTGCTACTCTCACCTGTCACCTTTGCTTAGTTGTGCTGGTTGTTACAGAGGGAGCGGATGGGGCTGCCTTACTCAGCTCCAAGCCTCTCTCCTGAGCTGATGGGACCTCCCTCTCCAGCCTGCAGAGTGTGAAGTGGTTCTGCAGGGGCACCTCAGGCTTCAGGGAAGTCTCTTCCTCCCACAGGTCCTTGTCATTTCAAGTGTCCATTATTCTGCCTTACTGACCCCCCTCCTCCCTTCTGTGTTTGCACGGTGGGGGAGTTTTTGCCTCTTTGGCTGTGGTGNGCCCATACAGGGATCAAACCCATGCCCTTGGCATAGCTGGCACCATGCCCTAACCTCTAAGAACCTACACTGCAGGCTGCCCTTGGAACCAGCCACCCAACTCCTTCACAGCCTCCCTGAAGTTATGTAGCCTTCTCACCACCTCCTGCAGCTCTGCCACAGGAGGTCCTCTGCCTCAGCACACCTTTTGCAGATATTCAAGTACAGAGATTTTGTTTGCAGTCTTGTTAAGTGGGTTGGAGACCTCCTCTCAGCTCCAAATTGGATATACTGCCATGCACAGGACACTGCCATAACATAATTCCAAATAAACCTATTACCTTGAAAGTCACAAATAAATAACACTTGCACAGCAAAATTGGTCTAAAACTCTGCTGTTTGAAACTACACAAGGAAAATGTCATTGGAATTTGTTAAGGCGAAATATAAGAATGTTGTCCTTACAACAGTGACTTGATATTTGGGAGAACAATCAGACTGTGAGTCATGTTCTGTGTGGAAGAGTAAATGATCAGCACTACTTTTGTCTTTATTTGTAATCTACCATGGTTAAGGGTAACCTTTCGTTTGCTACAAATGTTGGGATGTAAATCCCGAGTGACTCGTTGTTAGCGTTGTGATGGTTATTCTAAATAATCCAATTCTACCAAAGCTTGCTCCTGTCACTTACAGTCCAATTTAGATGTTTCAGATCTGTTTTCAGATGTTGTTTTGTGTATCAACTTTATGTTTCCATTAAAGTCTGTGATTTCAGAAACATGGTCTTGAGTCAGACTGCCAAAACCTGAACACAGATTTTCATTTTGCAAAAAAAGTGGGATGTGAAGTGGTGTGTTGGAATTCAAAGACCTTCCCCGTTGGATTGCATACTTGATCCTGTCCTGGTTTCAGACAAGCAGTAAGCACAGCAGCTTTTCCTTTGCACAGACACTTGCCATGTTGAGTAGTGCTTACGCACAGCAAACACACGGCTCTGTATGCAGGAAGGCTTCTGCTGTGATACCACAGTGATCTTCACTGGCATCACACGACTGTCAGAGCACTGAAAATGAAACCCTCTATATGGGCTGGTTTTTCTATTGAGAGATCTACGAAAAAGGAGAGGAAAATGACACTTGTGGTAACTTTTTTCATTGTCCAGTCGTTTCCTATATCTTATGTCTGTAAATGGGAATTCCCCACTTGCCATGAGCAACCAAGGCATCAAGATTTTTGGTTTTGTTTGGGGTTTTTTCTTCCTTAAATGAAGAATGGAGTTTTATCCACTATCTTCAGCAACAGTATGCAACTGAGAGATGTGAAACACCCAGTTTCTAACCTGATGAGCCCTGTGACAACACTGCTGTACGGTAGGTGAGTGGGACAGTAAGTGATGCTGAGATAACCAGTGGATGCAAGGAGTTGTGTGTACTTCAGACTTTCAGCCTAAGTCAGTGTTGTTTCAACCATGAATTTGTGTGAAAAATTTCACTAATAGTTATTGCCGCCTATCCTACTGGACATAGATCCTGCATGTAAAATACATACACAGCTCATAATTACAGTTTCCATACACAATTACCTGCATTAAGTGCAGTTTAATGAAAAAATTTTAAGTGTTTCCTAATGCAATTAATTTTTCCTGCTCATGAATGTTGGCAAGAAATAGATTATTGCTTTTAAGTATTCATTCATATTATGAAAGCTTCTTATGTCTTCTGTGTATGCTATTTTTGTAAATATTTCCCTTGAAGTGTTTCCTGTTTGTTCTGTGTTGCCACTAGTCAAAATGGTGACAATTTTGTTTCAGTTCCTCTTTGGAGAGTAAATGTACTTCCCACATGGGAAAAAAGTGATACAGCAGATGATTATTTCCATCGGTGCCAGAAATACTTATGCACTTGGCTGCCCTGAGGAAAGTGAATTTGAAGGGAACAAATGACTCACCTAAATACACAGGTTGGAGGGAATAACTTTCTAAAAATTTCTGCCAGCCTTTTCTAAATATCTGCAGAAATGACATGGTTTACCTGATCTGTGCTTTGAGTTGTGGCAGATGGGGGAGAGCATGAATCTTACATGTCAGTACAGTCCTTAGAGCAGCACAAGGAAATTACTGCAACATTGGTTTCCACAAACTTCCAGAGGTAGGATACTCAGAAAATCTACTTTCAGCTTGCAAATTTTAATTGGCAGACATTAGCCTGTTTCATACACTAGAAATTCTTAAAAATATTGTCACATGGATATGAGGTACATAGTATTTAAATCATGGGGGTTTTGCCATGCAAAATATGCATGAATCTCTATGCTACACTCAGCTGGACCTCAGCAATTCTCAAAAACATACAATAAAAGCAAGCTCATATTCCTTATTGGTTTAGTATCAATCTTACACGTATAATACAAGTTTCAAAATACATCTAAAAAGAATATTTCTACTCTAACTTTTGAAAGTTAAAAAAAATTGCTTATAATTTTGAAATACTTTGTTTTGAAACTCAGCTTACCTAAAAGCACGTCGTTACAGTGGTAAGTTTATAACAAAATACTGGAGATAATACTCAAGAGCACCAGCCCTTAAGTGGCCCCAGGCAATGTTTCCCATGAACAGAGTGCAGATGGTCCATAGTGTGATGAATGGTTTGACTTTTTCAGCCCAAGCAAGCTTCCTGAAACAGAACCGAATCATCCCCTAAAGATGTAGGCAACTATTAAGTAGTTAAAATCCTAATAAGAAAACCTGAGCTGTTCAGGTCCACTGTATCTAACTTCATAAAATTTAAGTAGTCCCTCTGAAGTTAGTGAGATCATTCATAAATACATTACTTATAAACATTTGCTGGTCTAAAACTCAGTACCCCAAGAGTCAACTAGCAAAAGTACAAAGGGTGTTATCAGAATGTGGACAAACTGGCAATAGCCTTGGTGTACCCATCCCTAGCACAACCTGTAACTTGCCTGTTGGGAAGCAGCCTTTAGAATTAGGTACTAGACTCTAGAGAAGCGGTAAACACAAGTAAATTTCTAATTTATACCTAGAAGAGACAGTGAATGAAATATTTTTTGGTATTTATCAGGTTCGTCAGTAAAGCTGAGTTGTTCATGTAAGCTGTGTTTTGTATTTGTTTCTCATTTCCAAACTTCAGGACAGCAACCTGTATCTTCCAGTTAAAGTAGATATATACTCCTAAAGCATTCTGAGAAAACACATAGTTCCTCTCTTTTTATAGTGTGTTTTTTGGCTTTACCTGGTCTTTTAAAGGGTTACATGTATCTTAAGTTTCTTGATAAAACCTATTTCTTTGGGCTGTTACCAAAGTTCATTTTGCCGATAATATTCTGAATTTTGCCTGCCTGAGGCTATCACCCTCAGGAAGGTACCACCTTCCCTTAAACTCATCAGAAATAATTAGCTCCTTGTTTGTGTTAAAAAGGTACAATTCATAAAAATGCAACTTTATCTCATCTGAAAGCTCTTTCATATGGATTACAGAGTAATCTAAATAGTAACAATTTAGGAGCATTGCAGTTGTACTTACCACAGATTTGAAATCCTGTAGAACTCAGCCCTGATCTTGATATCAATCGATCATTGCAGTTCCTAGTCTGATTTTTCTGCACTCAGCAGGTCACATAAATAATTGTTAAAGCCCTTATACAATTTTTCAGCTGTTCAGAGCTCTCCTTCCTGACATGATCATGATCGAAAGAGTTTGATGTGAACACTGATTTTCATTTGCAACATGTGCCATTTTCATTGCTTCCTGCCAATGCAATTTCCTGTCTGAATTTACTGTGCTTAAGGATGGAAGTATTTTAAATTTTTTAATAAAACTTAATCAAATGAATATGTATTTTGAGCATTTGGTTTGCAAAGAATCTTGCTTGCCTATATTTAGGCATATTTCAAAGTTATTTTGGGGGAAAAAAAATCCCATCAACTCCACTTACTCTTCCAGATAATGTAATGTGGTGCAGCTATAGCTCAGTGTAAATCAATAAACCAATAGGATACACTCATCCAGCTTGTTTGCCAAGCTGCTGCCAATAACAAGAATAGTATCCCTTTATTCAAGAGTATTTCACAAAAAAGGAAGAGATTCAGAATAAATTCTTGTCTGTTGGGAAAGCACGTGTCAAAAGGGTGGAATCCCAAGTAAGGAGTGGCTGGTGGAACAGATGAGGAGGCTGAGAGAGAAGGCTGATCTCATTCCTTGAGAAAGCTGGTAAAGGGTTCATCTTTGGATGATTAAAAAGCTTGGAAGAGCATTGTAAAGAGTGAAAAGTCTATGAAAAGATCCAGGAGGTCAATACCAGATCCATAGTATATTTTTGTAAATGTGTACAGAGCTTTGAGAACCAGCCAGTGAGAAACAAGCTGAGTTAACTGTTCTCCAAGATGGTTTCTGTGTGGTCAAGAGTGTCAGCGATGGATTTGACAGCAGAAGACAGGAATTATTCTTTCTGGTATAGGGTATAAATAATTGAGGGAGATTTTAGCATCGAGTCAGGAAATCATTTTAATGCTTACTTCACTGTTTTTCCTGTGCAGAGGCTTTCTGAACAGTGGCCTGGTCCAGACAGCAAACAGAAAGGCATCAAGTTTATGCTGACTATAAGGATTTTTATTTTCAAAACATTGCTGTTGGAGGTCTCATACAGTGGTGTTCTTCCAGGATCATTTGTTAAAATGAACTGTGACAATTTTTTAAGTGCTGAGGAAAAACAGATGATGTGAGGTTTTTTTAAAAATACTACCAAGAATATTTTACTTCATCTTGGCAGAATATTTATCCCCATTTTTACATGCACAAAGATAAAGTAAGCAATCAAATTAGGCTGCAACAAGTTGCCATCAGAGACAGCTTTGTAACTGAACAGGAATAATGTTTATGGAATCAATCCTATTTGCTGACTGAGTCTCCATTATGGTTTACTCATGTTAGAAAATGTGAAATTCATGTTTCGAAATGCTAGACCTTAAACTAGAGATTGCTTCTAATTGTTACCATTTCAAATGATAATTATATTTACCAGGCAATTCATAGCAGAACAGTATTCAAGGGTATTAAACCTTGAAATGCAGTGATATGAATAGTACTTATAACCTTTATTGCTATAAAAGGCATCAAATCTACAGTACAGACCTTGTCATACAAGATTTAAGCATAGCTCAGGGGGAGCAGAAAGCATACACAAAATTATCAGCAGCATTTTAGCATTCACAAGTTAAGCTATTTTTTTTTCACCTCCTACACGTGGCCAAATTTTACAATTTGCATTTGTCTGCACTCGTAATGAACATCTTCCTGTTGTGAGTGTACATCAGTAACTTAAACACAGCTTGCACACAGCTTCTGAGATGCTCGAGTTGCAGAAAAAGTCAGTTTAAAAAACTTTTTATCTCTGTGCTTATGCTGTCATAGATATGATTTGTTTTTTAAAATAGTACAAATCCTTGCTTGTCTAGCACAGTGCCAGAACTCGTAACTGACATTCTTTAAATTTAAATTGAAAAGAGAATGAAACTGGAATGGAAATGTCATTTATAGCTATTCAATTCCATCTAGTAAATACTTCTGAACCTGGTATTCCATCATTTAAATGGGGTGCAGGCTGCCAGATCAGGTCTTCCTCATTCTAGTTCTAAAAATAGGGACAGGAAAGGAGAAGCAGGAGCACATTTTCCTTGCTCTTGAGAAGGAGTGGGAACAAATTCAAGTGATTTTCAAAGTATCTTGCTGTTCAGCTGTCCTGTGATTGCATTTCTAATGTAAAATCTTGCTTTGAATTAATTTGATTTGGAGTTTCATTTTAGCAACAGATGTGAGTCACTGTAAGATGCTCATCAGCCAAACTTTTTTCCTAACAAAGATAAAACAATCGTTATGAGTCAGCAATTAAAGAGAAGCTTGTGAGACTGCTAGGAATGCAGTGACATTTGATTCTGACTTTGCAAATCAGTTCATCTTTACCCACTGGTTTTATAATGATAATAGTGAAGTTTCAATAGCATCCTTTAACGCTTCTCCAAAATCAGCCGCTGCTTTTATGCACCACAGGAACAGATGACAATTTCCATGAAAATCTAAACAAAGTATTTTCAACTGCTTAACTGAGGTATGGTATTTTTTTCTGGTTGTCTTTTCATATTCTATAGTACCCAGGAGGGTTCTGTCTTGACAAGGGAATAGTGTAGGCCCCACCTTCCTTTTGCTCTGTCTTACATTGTTTCAACCCTGTGAGAGTTTTTCAGTCATTGGCAAAGTACTGCTAATAAAATCAAAGTAGTTGGGTGATTTTATTATTATTTTCATGTCATTTTATGGAAGGAATTAAAAAATATGAAAAATGTTGCACTTAAAAACATTTTAATGATGTATATGCAACAATGAATGGTACCAGAAACAAGAGATACGATTTGTTTTATGAACTGGCTGGAGTTTTCACTCAGAGGGAGGGAGATCTTTTTTGGGCAGTGACAGACAAGCCTTAGCTAACACTAGCAAAACACCCCAAACCCTGAACTGGGGTAGATAAATATTGCAAACAATGGAGCAGCACAGTATGGACAATGAACAAGGAGGAGTTTCTTAGTCTCCGGTCTATTGAACGAAGAAATGAACACTGGCTTTGTACTGACTGTTTGCTGAGCTATCAGCATGGATGATCATCTCTGTGCTGTGCCTTTCTATAGTTTTGTTTTTGTTTTGTGTGGAAGGTGGTGGTGGTTTTATTGACAGACTGGCTCAGTGGGTACACCTGATCATGGAGTAATGCATATTAAATACTGATATACCGAGTATTTTGTATAAAACACAAAGCACCTCAGATTAAGGAAGGCCAAGTATTTCCCTCTATAGAGACTGCATTTACTGTAGGTATTTATCTGAATAACTTGAGCTTTGGTGCACGAGGCTTTCAAGCACAAGAAAAAACCCAACCAGATAACCAACCAAAAGACCTTGATAATTTATATTGTTATCTCATCAGACAAGGAGTGTTCATGAAAGATTGTCAGGCTTAAGTCTCATATATAGAATGCTCTTTTTTCTTTTCCTGCATCCTAGGTAGTCAAGTCTACAGTTTAAAAAGTAATTTAATAGAATTGATTTTAAATATATTACTTGATGGTTTTCATAGGTTACTGTTCTTCAGTACTGAAGGAATAAAAAAAAAGGAATGTGTATTTTTTAGTGTGTTTTGCTTAACACTGAGTCTTCCAGTCAAAACCCTCCTATTTGTTTTCCATTCTACGTACAGAATATGGTTGCTTGGACTTTGTTTCAGAGCTGCTTTGCAGTCAATGTATTTGTGACAAAATTTTCTTCTCTTTTTAGAGAAATGCCTACAGCACTTCTTGGTGCCGTTAGACAGAAGCTGTTTTGGAATTGTCAGAAATGAACCAGTGTAGAATTCCAGCACATGGATTGCTTTCCATGTATGTTGTTGCTGCTTACTCTGATGTGATACCCTGGTGCAGCTGCGAGCGAGCAGTGGAACCCTGGGCATACAACCCATTGTTCCTGCCAGGAAAAATAAGGCCATGTGGCCAGGAAAAATGCTCAGCCACCAGTGCAGAATATTGCCTGCTGCTCTCAGCTGGAGCAGCAGCAGAGCCCAGGCACTTTACGCAGCTCCCTGCTTGTCCCCTCCTCTGTTCCTGTTCCCCCGTGGCACCAGCCAGAGCGACACCGTAAGAAGCGTACTGGAATGTTTCCAGAATCCATTTACTACTGTCACAGAGCTCGGCAAACATTTGTTGCTAACAGCAACTATATGTTGGTTTCGAAAAGAAAAAGTTATTTGAAGAGATCGTATCCAAAAGAATCTGATATGTCCTTCCATACACTTTTCCAGATGCTAAAGTTAAACTATCACTCTTCAAAAAAAAGAGCAAGTGGACTACAGTAAGCACTTCTGTTATCAGAAGAAAGCTTCTTCAGATAGTAGATAAAACTAAATCTTATTTACATTCACTTACAGCTGTGATTGTATAGATTAAGTTTTTTATGATAAGGAATGTCTTCTTCTTTCATGAATTAGTACCGTAATTACTGAGTCTGCTTTAATGTATGAAAGGACTCTATGTAAATTTAAAGTCGGTTGATACTGTTTTCTAATGAGAATTTTTGAAAGGAAGTAATTTAGCAACTGTGATCCCAAAACAACAGGAAAAGAGCAATCTATAGCAGTTCATTTCCCAAACATTATATAAATTATATGCTTCTGAGTCCAAAATTTAGTACATTATAATACCAAAGAATTACTATTTATTTGATCCCAAAACACTCCATGAAAAAATGTAGTCCTCCAGCACTCAAAGACATAGAGGCCAAAAGCCTAGGCGTTGACAAAAAAGAAAATGCTGCTCAATGCAAAATAAAGGGCACAGTAACAATAAATACAGGAAGATTTCTGTGTGGTATGTCAGTACAAACTAATTTTACAGATGCACTGTCTCTCCTAAACCTGTGGTAAATCAGGAGATTATTCCAGTCTCCAAAAGCAGCGAGGTAAAATACCCCGACATTCCAAGCGCCTTTAGCGCACCTCGTAGATGCCCCACGATGACAATGAGACAGTGTCCTGTGTCCTTTCAGAGGTACAGAACAAGCCCTGGACTGGCTGTCAGTGACCCAGCTGGGGCTGACAGTGCAGCCCTGCCAGCAGAGCCTGAGGTCCAGCCTGGCATTGCCCGAGCCAGACGTGAGTTAATTCTGCTGTGGCACATGGCCTCTCCCAAGACCCCGTTTCACTGCCGAGAGCAACAGGATGCGTTTGGACAGGACCAGTGACAAAGGGTTAGAGAGTGTCACTTGGAAGCTCAGATTGAGGATTTTGAAGGATATAAATCACGACTATTAAAATGCTGTAGGAGGATTGATTTCAGGCTATTAAAAATTCTTCATGATTTTGGTTGCATTGTTCAGTATCTGTCATAAATAATTTGCAACACTTAAGGAAAAAGAAAGCGGCTTCACATGGGATCATGTTGGAAGTGTGCCATCAGTAAAGCTGAGCTGTGGCATTTGACAAAAAGCCTTGTGTCAAGGCAAACGAATGCCTAGTGTTTGACAATTAAAGCTCAGAATTTTCAGGCAAAATAACGGACAATTTTTCTTATTCGCAAATAAGAAAATTTTGCCTCAAGAGGTTAATAGAACAAAAATATCCTTTGTTGAAGGATTGCTTTTTTTCTTTTCTCCTTTGGCCTCATTTACATTACTCCTTCACTTCGGTATCATGTTCTCAGATCAGCTCTTCTCTCTCTTTTCCTTTTGTTTCTTCCCCTCCAGCCCACACATATGCTTAAAAGAAAAGAAAAAAAAAAAGCACGAAAAAGAAAAAGAAAACCAAAACCACTAGAGGCTGGAGCTAATGCTGTTCTGGAAAACTCTTCTTTTTTTGAATAAGCTATTGCCAGCCAGCCACTTCCTTTCCCCTAACTGTACCAATTTAAGAACAGTGTTTAGCGAAGTTTAGCAAAACATTTTTAAAATCTGTCTCCTAAATAACCATCCTATAATAATATTTTAGGAAAATTCAAAGCTGTGTCACATATATATACACACATACATACTATTGCTCTCAGACGCTAGGAGGTCTGCAACTACCTGTCTAAGAAACATCACCAGGCTGAAATGAATTGTATCTTAAAACACAGACATGTCCTAAATGTTTTATTGCCTGCTTTATTCATAAACAACTTGGGAATTCCTCTGTAGGCCTGTAAGATTAACACCAAATAGGAACTGTAACATCTGTCAGCATAAATATAGGTCTGAGTTATGAAGGAATGTCTAATCTTAGAACGGCTCGTTCTGATAGAAGAGTCAGGAAACCATACACAACATCACTGCAAACTCATCATTCTTCCTGACGTGGTAGGCCTTTTATACAGAGATGACTATGAATACCCATGTTGTTCCTACTAGAGGTTAAGAAATCTACTTTTTCCTTCTCTCAATCTGGGAAAAAACCAACCTTTCTGGTAGCGAAGAAATTGTGGTAAACAGAGGAAACTGGCGCTTAGAGAAGAAGAAAAAGTATTCTGTGTATAATCTCCTGGAAGGGCCTGTGGAGCTCTCCCCACACGGTAGCAACAAGCTTGTGTGCAGAAAGGTGGTACCTGGGAAGCCTGAAGGACAATATTCCGAGTCTAGTTGCTCTCTGTAGGCCAACCAGTGGGTGCTGCAGGGTTGTCAGTTTGTTTCAGATCTACATTGTAGCATTAGTTAATAAAATCAGTAATTTCAGTTATTTCCATTCCGTTATCTTGTAGTCTCAAATAATATTATGTCTACAGAACATTGCAGTCTCCAGTGTGTCATGGGTGTCTATTAAACTCCTACATGTTATCCACAACAAAGACAAGCAGGTGCTGAGAGAGAGTCAACAGTCATCTCTAACGTGCAATACCGAAACTTTGCATGAGGTCAGGTTTAAAATAGTATATTTGCATACTGTTTTAAAAGACCAATGAAGCCACATTTACCTAGTTTGAGGAGTGCACATGTGAGTATTTAAAACCTTCTGATAACTCTCTTCTATGAATATACTTTTCAAGTATATTTTCGATGAATACCTAAAATGATGATCTGGCATCGTGACAAGTTTCGGTGGATAGGAAAGTGCCTGGAGGGATGGCTGGTCACGCCAGCCAAATGTCCTTTCCCTGTCTATTTAAGGAATTCCCTGGAAAGATCTTTGCTGTCTGAGGGCTTGAAATTTAGACTGAACAGGACAGGTCCTTGGACACCCAGCCCCTTCCCACGCTGTGTGGTGTAGCTATTTATGAACAAATGGGTTTCTGCCTGCCTGAAGACAAAGGGCCGCCTATCACTCTTCAAAATGCAGACCTCTACAGAGCAGTAATGTGACAGAGGATGCAATCTCCCCTGCTCAGACCACTGGGGGCTCCAGTCTGGAAAGCCCTCAGTGCCTGCCTTTCAGGCAGCTGAGCAGTCACAGGCAATCCAACGGAGTGATGTCAAGTTAGGGGGTGCAGGTCTTTACAGAATAAGCTTTTACTGGCTTTCTCTGACTCTGTTTTTGATAAGTGGGCCCAAAACCACTTGATACATAGCTGTGGAAGAACATTACTACCCTACCTGCTTCCTGAGCTTTGCTCTTTGAAACTGTTACAGGCCACCATTCAAGCACGTGGCTGGAAAGCTGCATGAGTTCCTAAGCCTGGCTTCTTTTCAGGTCAAGCCCTACAGTAAACTAATAATTTTAAAAAATTATAGTGTCAAGAAATGTTCTTTAGGAAATATAGAACTGTACATAAATATTTGGATAAGTAGAAAATAATTATTGGTAAATTCTGCTTGGTTGTTTCCACCATAAAGGCTACATCACAATTTCACGGTTTTGCTAACATTTGACAAATCAGCATCGCTGTGCTGCTGCTGCTGGACCTTTGCGAGCCATGGAGCTCCAGGGCTGGCAGAGCAGCGTGTGCTGCCTGTGCTCGGGCAGTGCCGCG
>VZTA01000022.1:97142-164474 GCA_013398855.1 Mohoua ochrocephala | reverse complement strand
CGCAGCGCTGGAGTGTCAGCACCCGGCCGGGCTGTGCCGGGCTGCGGGGGGGCCTTTGGGCTTCCTGGGGCCGCGAGAAACCCCCCATTCCTTCCACCAACCCCCCAAAATAGGGGAGACGATGATGACAGGGTGTTTAATTATTCTCAGCGAAATACTGAGCATTGTTTAAACTATGCGTTACATCTCTTCGTTTTTGTCCGACACGTTCTTGGTCGGTGAATTCTGTGCTCTTGTAAACTGTGAGAGTTGGTATTGAACATAAAAATAAATTGTGTAATTGTCACCAGGCAATTATTTCAGAAATGCTAAAGCAGAAACAGGGGGGGTTGTAATTTGCAAGACCATTTTTAAACCTCAGTATGTAGAAATTTAAACTTGATAGCACATGTTTTCAGTGAAGTGTAATCAGTGTTTACTTTATTATGTGGTTTTGTTGTTTGTTTGTGGTTTTTTTCTCTTCACGTCCCTCAGTCAGGTGGAAATTGAGACACTGATCTCTTCTGCTAAACTTGTAGATGATGGATAAGGACTAACTTTATTCTCTTCTCACGGATAACTCAGAAGAACTGCAGAAAAGAGAGGTTGTTTCAACCCTGACTCAATATCTCTCAAGTTAAGGTCATACAGTAAAAATACCTTTTTTCCCCCCCCTTTTTTTTCTCCCCCTTGGAGACTGTAATGCTAGGCCTCGTAAGACAGTTTCTTCTTTTCCAGCATGCATTAGCCACAAGTTCCTGTCTTGCTTTAGTGTGTTTGAAGGAAACTTCTGGCTTCCCTTTATTTATTAGCTAGATAGTGGGTCCCCAAGGAGCACCAAAGACAGCAGTTTGGAAATACTCCCAGTAGCTGTCAGTGGAGGTAGATGCGTTTTGTGGAGGGGTGTTAGCTACAAGCCTCAATTACACCCTGAGGCTTTGATGGGAGACTCTGCCAGTAAGTCCTTATCAGAAATATCAGGGGACCCACACTGAGCGTTGCTGCAGCACCACTGTCCTAAACCATCAGTAGCTGAACGTGGAAGGAAGAATAGTGGTTGTTGAAATACGTGGCTGTACGGCCCGAACAGACGTTCTTCAGCTCGTCTGTTGCTGGAGAAAACATGTGAAAACTTCAGTGTGATTAAGATTGGTTGATCTTGAATAGTTCTTTTCCTTCTTGCTCCTATGACTTTGTTTATTGTCTTTGTGGGGCTTAAGGAAGGAAGGAATAAAGGAAAAAAAGAAACCCCCAAACCTGTCGGTACAGCTGCTACATTGTGGTAGAAGTTGCACCAAGTTACTCTTGAATTTAAATTCTTTGCTTTTATGTTCCAACCCCAGGATATGGCTCTTCCCAAGTCAGTGAGAAACATCATCTGAGGGCATAGTTAGATGATAAGTAGCTGTGGTCTGTTGCCAAGAAAACCCACAAGCATATCTGGCACAAGAATTTCAACCCCTGCATCACAGTCTGCTACTTCATGCTTGCCAGAAGTGTTCTGCGGACCTCTTTATAAAAAGAATCCACCAGAATCACCTGAACTTTTAAAAGAGAAAAAACTAAACTCCCAGGAGGGAGGGTATGAGAAATATGAGGTCAGTTTTTTTCACTGCAGAAAACAAATTGCACAATATTTTTCTTGTCTCTGAAGCAGCCTGTCATTGTGAAGCAAGCTTCATGACTTGCAGTATTTTCTCCTTAAATAATGCGGAAACAGGATCACGGAGGTGGGATGAAAGTCAGGCTTTGGATAAGTGCTGGAACTGATAACGTCCTTGGCTTTTTGTTAGCTCATCTAACCTCTAAAGGATCAGCCCTCCAGAATAAAGGAATGGGAAAAGGCCATAATAATTTTGCTTCTGGAAAAATGACACAGGAAATAGGCAGGGGTTTCAAAAGTACAAGACTTTCTTTAAAAAAAAATAAAAAAATTCTCAAAGGGTGCAATGGGAAGAAGATGTTTTCAGGAGCGTATTGTTTTTAGAAAAAAGGCCAAAGCACAAATAACTGTGCTTTATCTATGCATCTAATTCTGCTCTCTCAAGCTTAGTGCTGGAAATGGGGAAATGAGACCAGAACTCACAAGATGTTTATAAAAAAAATATAATGCTTTTTGAAGGGAATGGGAATATAGTTTTATTTCTGAGTTAGAACCACGGCTTGTAAGAAAAATTTGTGGCAGGGCACTTCTTACTATCTGCCAGAAGAGTTTCATTCTGAATGATGATTAGAAAAGCCCAGCACATCCATCAATATTGTAGTTCATTAAAAAAAAATCAGAAAGTGTGCAGTTACTTTAATATCTTTAATTTCTTTTTTTTATGAAGCTCTTTTAAAAAAAGAATTTTTGAGGGCAGGAGAAATTCTGCAAGTTGCAGCCATGAGTGCCTTTTGGTGCAAAAGGAGTTGAAGAGGATACTGTCTGAGGCCCTTTTTAGGTGCAGCTAGCTTCTGCTTTTGTCCAAGCCTCTTTACAAAAAAATACTGTAAGGCTGCAGGTATTTTGTGTATACTTAAAAATGTAGACAGGCAAGTTATTCAGCTGAATATTTCTTGGTTATCTAATGCTTTGTGGTGTGCGTAGTCTAAATTGGGGATTCTGATGGTCACTGCTAGCTGAGAAACGTTGTTTTAAAAAAAAGTGACAAGGTAATCTTTGAAAGCTATATGTAGTCGCTAAAGATCGGAGATTCAAGGGAAAATGAAAATGGCTTTTTTTCCCTAATCCTTGAGGGTGCTGCCTGTGAAAACATGGCACACTGAAATACTTGAGATAAGCTTGCACACTCTCTGCTGGCACTGGCCTGTCTGTGCTGTGGCTCTGGGTTGTGGTAAGGCTGGCAGGAGCCATTCGCTCCACGATTATTTCTGAATGGGGTGTGGTGGAATGATGTCTTGGAACGAGCTCTGCTTTACCTTTCTTGTTTTTAAAGGCTCTTTCCATTCACACACCAAATCCTCTTAAAGGAAATTGATAAAACTGGCAAGTTATTTCAGGCTGTGAGTGCAAATGTGAGCGCTGGAAAGAGCATCAGCAGAGTTGGTGTTTCAGAGCGGAGTTCAGAGAATCCAAATCAGACGATGTGAGGAAGCTATCTAGTGAGGAAATCTTGTATGTACTTTTTAAATCTAACCATTTCCTGAGAATCATCTTCAACTGTAATAAAATATGACTATATTGATCGGCCTGTTCACTGATTAGTAGCTGCAGAGTAGGTGCTTTTCAGCACAGTGCTCTTGGGTCTGATTGCTTCCTTTAGCCCGTGCTGTAGTCCTGGAAAGGTGTTGCTCTGGAGCCCGTCTCCCTGCCCAGCCTGCAGTGGAGGGTGCCCATGTCTCCTTAGGAGGTGCATTTGACGGGAGTGTTGTTGGCAGCTGTGCTGGTGGGTGACAGCAGGGGCAGGGCTTCACTTCAGCCTTTTCCCCCCTTTAGTTCTTTCACTGGTGGAGTGAGTGGGTGGTAAAGGGCAGGTCTGGCTGGCTTCTGTTCTTTCCTTTTCTCCTCCCCTGCACTAAATGGTGGTGTTTCACTGGTGGAACAGCTCCTGGCAGAGGATCCTTCTCCCTTATGGTACTGGGCTCTCTGGTAGGGATGTCACTTAGGGCAGCTGTCCAGAAAGCACGGATCAGCACCCGACAGCCACCATATGCATCCTGCTGTCAAAAGTGAGGCTTCCCATCAGCTCCTCTGCTATGGCCAGAAATGACCCAAAATGCCCATTAATGCATTACTTCAGTAGATGGAGGGGTAGGAACGTTTACCTGCGGGCGTCTGAGTACAAGTACATACTTGGCAAGTAAAGAAAAAGTGGGCAGAGTGAGTGTAGCTGTCTCAGCAGCATAGGGATGGCTGGGCTGATGCTGGGGGAGGGTTAGGTGGGCAGACACTTTTGGCACTCGTTCTCCCAAAAACTAGGGAAATGAATTTTACTCTTCTCTGGCATAATGTAGGGAATTTCTGTTCAAGGAAACCAATGTGCCAGCTGTAGAGCAGAAGTAAAATTCTCTCATGGCTAACAAATCCTCTGGAGATGGCTGTCACCAACAACAGTCGTCTCCTTTTGCTGAACGTAGCTCCAGGCTGGTTCTCGCATGTTCAGAGTTAAAATAATACAATGCAGAACAGGTAGGAGTTAAAGGTAGCTTGGAAATACAATACTTGCAGTTATTGTATTTCCAAGTAAAATTGCTGAACAGATGAGATTCTTTTATATAGACACCTGCTTCTTGTATTTAACTCTGACAAATGAACATCAACCACAAAATGAGGTTAGTATGTCTGCACTGTTAATTGTGCTTTTTGTCAAGACAATAGATGAGTGCTTTCATAGAAGACCAAAATTGTAGGACACCTGAGTTCTCCAAAAAGTTGGATATGAACCTACAGCAGTTTTGTATTGACTAGTCCCAGTAAATTGTGTAAAGGAAAGGGCCCTAATAGTTTTTCCGATGCCAGTTGCCAGAGACATGGAAGGACAGTTTCTGGTTTTCAGGTGTGTAATTGCAGGAAGACATGAAAATTTAAAGCTGATGGCTGAGGTGCTGCTGTACAGAACTTCTGAGCTAATTCTGTTTGTTGGTGTTGCAGGTGTGTCCTGTGATAGTCAATTGCAGCCAGGTAGGTAACCAGGTAGATTTTCTGCTACGTCGGTGTTCGTGTGCGGTGTTTGCCCGTGTGCATCTTCTCCGTGGAAACAGCAGAAATAATACTTAGAGAGTTCTGGGTGGGGTTTGTGTTACTGCTGCAGGGGCAGGTGCTGAGCAGCAATGCACAGGAAGCAATTGAGGCTTATTGGGCACTCTGCTGAATTAAAGCAGAGGAAATGATCTAAATGAGCTTGTGTTTTGAAGCACACTGTGAAAACACAAAATGCTAGTTTTGAGCACAGTTCAGAGTGAACCCACAGTTCAGAGGCTGTCGTAAGTTTCTGTGAAATAAAATCTGTCCTGTAAGAGTGTTTTGGGTGACGGCTTTTAGATGACTTGCGGTAGCACTTCTGCTGTCTCTTAAAGGTTTCCCCAAGCAGTGGTGTCAAAAAGGATGGCACTTGTCAGCACTGTTGATGCTACTCACAGCCCCAGGGGCAGCAGATGACTTGCATGTCTTTCTTGTGCTCTGGTAGAGTGAAAATTAAGGCTGCTGAGTGATAGTAGTTTAGTCCATCTTTCATGTGCTCTGTGAGTTCCTGGTACACACAGAAGTCTTCTGAAGAAGAGACATACAGTTTGTGAAGTAGGAGGATGAGTATTGGTTGCAGTCAGTGCTGGCTGGACAGAGCTGGCAGGTCTCTTCCCAGCACAGTCAAAGCATTGCTCCAGTAAGATGTCTCTGCAGGGCAAACTTTGCCCCAGTGCCCCCAGTGTTTGGCAGAGGACTAGGTGTTAACATCCAAAATACTGTATTAGATTCTGCTATGAAGTGCTGCTATGCGTGTTTCTTTATGTTGGATTTTTTGAATCAGATTTTGGACATAATCCAGTGGTTTTGAATTCTTTGGCATTTAACTCTTCCGTTAGTTTAAGGTCCTGAGCTTCCATTAGATGGACAGGTGGAAGTGATAGGGATTTAAATCAACTGTGTGAAGGGACAAGAAGGGAAGGAAAAAACCCAACTTTAAACCAGTGTTCAAACCGTGTAATAGAAGTTGTTGCCAGTAGAACCATGTGTTAAATGTGGCACTTGCGACAAGTGTCTGTGGTAACAACCTATATGTCCCTGCTGTGAAGCAAAACAAGCAAAATTAGAAAAAAAAAAAAAGTGAAATATGAAAGAACAGTGTGAGGAACCTCCAAAAACTTAGCAGAGGTTTGCAAAAACTCTTGGCTTCTCTCCCCTTCAAACCATGATGATCTCTTCCTGAAGGAGAGAGGCAGAAAGGTGGTTCAAGTGGTCCAAAGACTGACTTGAGGGACTTGAAAAACAAAACAAGAGAGGTGAAGCAGCGTAATGCAAAATGTTCAGTGTTTGATGTTTCTCGTTGTTCATACTGGCAACTTTTTCAATGCAAGGAAAATATCAAGATAGATAGTTCTGACAAGCTGCTGGCTTTTCTGCTTCCGGTGAAGCTCGGTATTGCTAGTCCTTTCAGAGCAAGTTAATGCTTAGTTATAATGTCACACTGAAAAATTACAGATGACATAAGCTGTGCTTCTGGAATGCACCAGATGTTTCTCAATTGTTTGGCATCCAGCTTTCATGGCTGGTGACATATTCATGGCTGATTTGTTGTGCTGAAAGCAGAACCTGAACGACTATGCTGATTTTTAGCTGTCCTAAAAACATTTGTAGTTTGTATTCCTCCTTCCATCTTCGATTGTGGACTGAAAAATAGCAAAGTGGGCACAGTTTTGAAAACCACATGTGAACTTAAGCTAGCTGATTCAGTTTTACTTAAGGAAAACTTGAGGGTGATTGATTTTTAAGGCAGCATTTTCTCAGGATTTCTGTATCAAGTAGTATTTTTAACTGGTTTTAGTTATTTTAGAACTCTCAAGCCAAACTACCACTTGGCCAAAATGCACAGAAATGTCTTCCAGTGGTCACTTCAGGAGTCTTCAAACTTGCACTGAGGAGACTTCTGTACAAATATTCCCTGGTCCAGGTAACCCTCAAAAAATTTGGCGATAAATCATAACTTCAGTGGGAATGTTGCTGTGGTGCGTAGTTGTCCAACGAAAACTTTTTTATTAAATTTAAATCAATTTCCTAGATACATTTCTGGTTTTAAGACAGATATTAATAGAAGTTTTAAAGTCTTTTTAAGAAAGTTGGATGCACTTGAGAATTTAACTTCTGTCTGTTTTCACTTCAGCTGCCACAGTTGTATCGTAGTCTGGAATGTTACATCCGTGAAAACAATGTCACTCTTACCACAGAAAAAGTTCCAAAAAATGGAAAAAAAAATTAACTCCTCCACAGAATTAAGTCTCTAACTTTTTTAAAATGCTGGCTAATTTGCTCTGCAACTGTTAGAAAAAACACTCTGGGTATGGACTGTCCTTTTCTATCTCTTCTTTTCATAACTTAAGAAATCTCCATGTGAGAACCACCTGCTAGGTACCTGTGAGGGCCTCAAAGGGAATCTGTTTTGCTCTACGGCATTTTCAGATTTGCTTTACAGTAAAGGAAACTGGATGCATGACCTTTATTCTTACCTCCCACACTGAGAAATCTTCCACTGGCTCCATGTATGAACTTGAATGACAATTATCCTTTAAAAACAGCTCAAGCGTTTACATAGGTTGGCATTTATGTTTTCACTGTGCTTAGGTTACAGTAGCTATGTTATCTTGATCTCCAGATATAGAGAAGTAGATGACAGAGATCTGACAAAACAGAAGACAGCTTGATTCTGAGAATGTTGTTAGATGTGGAACTTAGGTGAAGCAATTGCAAGAAAACCACGTTATTCTCACCTCTTTAGTTTTGCCAGCTCCCATTCCACAGTGGATGATTGCAGTCATTCTCAGTGATTGGTTTTAATAAATAGAACATGGCATTGTGAAAATGCAGGTGTGCAGTGCAAATGCTGTGCAGGTGAGCTGGGGTCACCAGTTACCTTCCACTGTGCAATTGCATTTGAGGGAGCATGTTCATCTTGTGTGGGGGAAATATTTAGCTGGGGCCTTTTGAGTTGTTTAGACACTTTGGGTGCCTAAAGAATATTTCACCTTTCCTCATTCACTTTGATTCAAGCTGATGCTGTGATGCTCTCTAAGTGTAACTGGTTTTTCTGTCCTTCTAAAGCAGGCTGTTTCTGTTTTCCTGTGCCAAAAAGCCCTACTACAGCATTACCTTTTTGAAGACTACTGGGCATCTTAAGTTTAATTTCTGCCACTTGCTGCAGCTGTTTCTCTATCCTACTGAAAGAACTATAAACATCTCACAGCATGTGCTCTAACGGAGACTACTGTGCATCCTTGGAGATAAGCTGCAGTTGCTGTAGGAAGTGTGATTTTAGTTTTACTTGAGCTGTGCTCCGCAGTCCTTTTGCCCTTGATTGGGCGTGCGGTGTTACACAGGCTGTTGGGAGGCTCTGCCACCTTTCAGTGGGCAGACTGCCATCAGCTGGGTATGGTTGCTCAGGTGTTGTGCCCTGGCCCAGGAACCCAAATGCTGCTGTGCTATAATTTATGCAGACCCTCATGGGGACTGTGTCCTTAATAAGGGTTTAACAAAGCATGTTGTAAAAGTAGGCCGGGTTCTTGCCTAATGCTCATGTGAAAAACAACATTACTTGCAAGATGTTAGGAAAACCAGGAAAAAGATCTTCCCTGATAACTGTGCTAAGGTAGCTGCTTGTCCTGCTGTTCCCATTTCTAGGCTGAGCTCTAGCAACCAACAAGGTAAGCACAAGAAGTGTAGTCATGTAATACTGCTGTTCCTTTAATTCCCTGTCAGTAAGGGGAAGAAGGCACGCTTCTCCAAACTTGGAGTTTGTGGTTTGCTTGCCAAATTTAAAAAGAGGAATAGCACCAACAGCAGTGCAGAAACCCACAAGCTAAATAATATAAGCTATAGGAAAAGTTGTGTTATACGGAAAAGCTACTGTCTTGTGAAAACTGAAGGTAGAAGAGCCTTTCACGATAGCTTTTTGATAATTGTTTTAAAACAAGCAAGCAAGCAAACAAAACTCCTTAGGCTGGTCCTACCTAGGACATTTTACCTAGTTTTTCTTGCCAAGCAGATGTCTCTCTTCAAAACAACAATAAAGTGACTGTGAGTTGACTTTTGTTTCCTGGCTTTATCCGAAATGGAATAATACTGACCAGTGTGGTTAAGGTGTAGCTGGTTGGGTTTCAAGTTTCAATTTTAATTCAGCATTTTCCAGGCAAATGGACTTGCTTTGGGTTCACTGAAGCCAAAGCAGGGCTTCTATTCATAAGCTCATTGCTTACTTTGGATTAGGTATAAAGTAAATAATGGGAATAATGCTGTTCTTTCATTTGTCCACTAAGCTGTGTAATGGATTTAGTTTTGTTTAGGACCAACAAATGCCAGGACAAGCAATAGCTTGCTTACTTCTCTCAGTTATAGGAGATAAAACTGCTCCAGCAAAAGGTTACTCTTTTTCCTTGTTATTTCACAGTAGGTTACAAAAGAATTGCATTTAAACCACTACAGTACAGTTAATATTTCCTTCAGTTGAGGATGACAACATGACTGCTTTTTCCAGGTATTGTCGTGGCAAAAACACCACCATTTCTAGGTTGTTGGATATCACCTTCTGCTGGCTTTCTCTGAGAACAGAGGCAATAAACCCTACAGTATTTCCTATTCTGTCAGCTTGGCATGCTGATTTATTTTTTGGCCATGTACGTGGGGCAGGGAAGGGGCGTGTGGTGCATGAGCAGGATGGGTCGTTCCCCCAGCCCCCGTGGTCTGTGTTGCTGTTGTAAAAACGCATTCCAGGGAACTTGAAACTGAGGCAGAAATTGCAAGAGAGGGTTTGGGAAAGCTGTAAAGAGCGTGCCCTGCTTGATTGTTCTTGATTTTTTAAAGATGATTGAACACCACTGTTAAAATGAAACCCTACTCTTTTCTGTGTTTCTGTGTTTTAGAGGTCAGTACAAAGTGTGTTGCTTCAGTCGCATATCCTGAAAAGATGTAATTAGTAAGCAGGATCTGGTCCTTGGAAAAGGCAGGGTTTTTTATTGATTTTATCTCTCCCTGGTGTTGAGAGCGAGTTGATATATCACATGAAACAAGGGAAATAAGAAACCCGATATATCTTCCCTGTGTACTGCAGTCTCTAATGTGGCAGTGGAAACTTGTGGAGGTTTGGTCTTAATTTTATTTCGGAGCGCAGCATTTCTGCTGGCAAAACAACAATGCTGCTTTTTGTGAGAGAAACCATTTGCATGGAGAATATTATTTTTTGAGTAATAAATCCTGTGATTGTTGCACCCTTCACTGAAGTAACTTTTTCCTATGGTTCTCGTGCCTGAACTACTTATTCCTGGTGTACTGTGAGTTCTAGAATGGTCCTTGTGCCAAAGGCATTTTTTTTCCTTCCCATTTAGGAACTAAAGAAATGTCTGAAGTTACCTATTGCAGATATGCTCGAGCACTTTATAATTCATCACAGGCTGTTCATAATGTGTACAGTTCACCACTGTTCATTATTTTCCCCATGTCCTTGATTAAAAATGAAGTTAAGATGCTCAGTGATGAGTGCGCAGTCATTGTTCTCCCCCTATTTCCCCCATGGGACTCTGGCTTTGGCAGAGGAAAGGAAACTGATAAAAATCAAAAGAGGTAGCTGGAAGAAGAATTCCTTTTGCTCTCAGCCAGGTAAGGTGAGAAACAAAGCTGAAGTTCAGTGCTTATCAGCTAACGGGGAGTGTTGTGATGCGTTGGAACAGTGTATCATGCTCAAAAAGTTGAAAATAAGCTGCTGTGTGTGCTTGATGTGATTGATTTACTGTGGGCAGTGGTTACAATGCGTACAAGCAAAACCTTCAAATTTTTCAGAATTCAGTATGAAACTGGTAAGGTCTAAAACACTTGGTGATTATTTTCACTTTTCTGTTGGTTTTATTGAATGCAGGTCATCTTTCCATAAACTGATAGTGGCTTTTAACTTCTCTCCCATCCAGCAGTGCATGTGTATGTGTGCTTGGGAGGCAGAGCCATAGCTGAAAGCAAATCAGATGGCAGAACTGTGAAAAAAAGAAGTTTTTTTCAGTCAGTACAGAGGGTGAGATTCTTGACTAGTTTTCTGTGGAAAGTGAGAACTTTGGCAGTTAATTCTTGTGGATTTTTTTTTTCTCTTCTTTGCTTTTCTTCCTAACAGCAGAAAAATCTGACTTTGGTACTTGCTCAGTTAGAACTGTGCAATAAAACCCTGGACAAATTCCTTTGTCTTTTCCGAGGCTATTCCTCAGCAGACTGTCTAAGCAGAGATGATGTGTTTCTGTGTCGTTAAGGTATGGTTTGAGGTTTTTCACTCTGGGGTTTATGCAAAGATTGTCTGCAACAGCAGGTGCCCAACTTGCTTTCAGTTTGGTTTCAGCAAGTGAGAAGATAATGGTGTGCCCAGTGTTCCTCTAACATTCCAAGCTATTCTGTTCTCGGTGGCACTGTTCTTCAGAATAAGAAGGGAATGTGCAAGGGATGAGATTGGACCTTATGTTTTCATTGTATAACTTGCCAAGAAGAGAAATATGTATGTGGAGGAGGCTTAAGACAGTGAATATCTGTGGCATCTGGGTGAAATTATGAACAATAAAATAACTCTCAGCTGGAATTTCACGAACAGCTAAACAGTGACTGTCTAGGGCATGCTGAACGAAAAGGACACGTCTAAAGTAAAACATGCTCACACAAGGAATGTCCCCACAGTCTGGCATGAAGCCAAGTGCATACTGAATTAGGTCACTGCTCTAAGTGTGAATGTTTCCCCACTTCAGAAAGACGTACTCATCCTTTGCAACAAGGAACAAAAACAGAATGCTAATAGAATTTAAAAAAAAAAAAAAAGGTAAAGCATTTTCAATCAGCATGCTGGTCTATTCCCTTGTGCTTAGAGAATCAATGAACTTTTTTGGAAGGAACAGAAACATTTCCGTAGTCGAATATACGGAAGACCCTGGAAATGCATAAAGAATTAACAGCCAGTTGCCTCTGGAAAACCTGCAGATCTTTATAAGCATTTTATAAGCCTCAGTTGTCTCATTCCTTGGAGAGCATGCAGACTACTGCAAATAGACTTGTTCTGAAGAATTGATATGAAGTTAAATACCAGCATGTGCAATTTAAAGTTTTGGAACTTAATCTTTAAACACTGAAATTCCAGGGACTTCTGCGTGGTTACTTATTGCCAGGTAATCTTACTGTTCTTTTTTATAAATTTCAGAATGTTCCGTGTAACCCAATTAGTTTACTTATTGTGATTTTTGGGATCCCATGTGCTTTTGCTTGTTCTGGGGTTTCACAGCCTGCTTTCTCTTGTAATCATATTCTACAGCCTAGTTACTGGAATTCTTAAAATAGGGCTGTGCCAGACTGAATTTGTATCAAATTTGGGTTGTAAATATGCAAAAACAGGGCCTTTTTTTTTTTTTTTTTTTCTGGAAGGAGAGGACAATGAAGTAGAGTGCTCATAAGCCCTCCTTTTCCAATGGGATAAGAAGGAAGGAAGGTTCTTACTGCCTTCACTCACTCTTTGAAGTATTCAAGATGAAATGTGTCTTACTCCTTTATGATGACTTCCCTCAGCAGAAGTAATATTGAAGGAAAAGAAAAAAGATATGTCAACTGGCTCAGTTCCCACTGCTTTAGCAAACTAACTTACCCATTCAGCTCTCCGTGTGCAATTTAAAATTTTAATGTTCGACATAACCGGTTGCAAAAACATTCCTCGCCTTTAAAGGCCACGGTGGAGCTGTAGTGGGAAAAATGCCTGTTCTTTATAGCGTTGCAAGAAAATGGTCAAACATAAACAGGCAATGCCTATCTCTGTAAAAAGGCTGTCTTGTTAATAGGATTGTCACCAGCCCACTAGATAAAGGGTTGCAGCTAATGAAGGAATAATTAGAGCCTAGAAGGAAAAGGACCAGTGAGCTCTTTGCAGCCCAGCTCGTGTAGTTCTCATTGCTGCAGAAATGGCTTATTGTATCTCTTCCCTGAGCACCCCTCAGGGCAGCGCTCCCCCAAACAGCCCCCTGCTGTAAACAGGTGAAGTGCCAGTGGGAAGGCCCAGAAATCTGCAGATATTCATAATCTTTTGTTCTTTCGTCTGTGACCCGGTGCCAGCCTCGAGTCCCCAGGGGGCGAGTTGACTTCCCTAATCCATGCTTACCACAATGATGTCTGTTTGGCCACAGTGAGGAAAGGTATGAAGAATAAGAGTTCTCTCACTGCCTCCTGCTATTCTCTGAGGGGATCTTAATCTCCTGGTACATTGTGTCCTCTTGACACCACATCAGGAGAGCTGTTCTCCCTTTCTTCTAAGACATGAATGAGACCTAAAGAAACTTAGTGACTCATTAAAGTTGAACACAGGGGAGTTTATTGGTGGAGCAATAATTGACTACAAAAGGCTACTAGAACTAATGCTCCATCTTCAGGGGTATCTATTTGTCAGTTAACAACAATTAGAATAGTTGGAGCTTGAATTAGTGATATTTTATGCGAGTTAGATAGTTGGATCATTTTTCAATATGCCTTTACTGGTTGAAGATGTGTCAGCTTCTGCATGGAGTAGCTTTAGTACAGTCTAGCATTTACTGAGGTTTAAAGAAACTTGTAGTTTTTTATGCTATTAATTGTGGCTTCACCTCCTGCAGTCTAACAGAACAAGAATTCAGTAAGAAATGTAAGAAAACATCATATGGTCATCTTTGTACTAAGGAAAGCTTGGGATGATATTGTGTCATTTCTGTGAACTGGTTTCATCCTGTAGATTTTTTTTCTTCTGTCTCCCTTGATTCATCACATCTGGACACCGGTCAGTAGTCTGAGGATACATCTGGTGTTGATCACTCTTTATAGGCATTCAACTTGCATTTATATAATGTTGTGTTTGTGCAGTGAGGAGTGACTAACTTCTGTCTTGTCTGGACTCCAAAGGATGTTATCTAGTATTCAGTTGATAAAACTGTTACTTATTTTGTATCAAAGTCTCCAGTAGCTTTCCATGAGTTCCAAAAGCTTCAGTTTCAGATGACTAAGTGCCTTTAATCTGCTGTATTAAGAATTTCTACATAATCTATCTGAATTATTTATTAACAGAGACTTTAGCACTAGAAATACTAAAAACTGCTCCAAGCAGTCCTATAGACTTCAGCTGGACAACTCCGCGGTGTGCAGCTCTTACCAAACTTGGTGTGCACGATATGCCTGCAGACTTTGGGTCAGCTGTGGCAGGCATTGCTGGTGTTGGTATGAATAAGTCACTTAATCTTTCTGGCCTTGTAATTGGAGCTTTCTTGCAAGCGTGGATGCCGAATATCACAATACCGCTGATAAGGGGTACCCGATTCGCACTGGAGCAGTATCCTGGTGCTGGAAGCTGAATGGGAAGGGAGAAGTGTCACAAAGATGTAATTGGGGAGACACAGTGCCGGGTGTTTGCTGTAAACACGTGGGGTGCATTGTGGCACCCTGGCTGGCTCACAGGGTCAGCGTAAGATGGGCTGTGTGGCAGCTGGCAATGCCAGATAAGTCTCTCTAACCCATAGAGAAGCAGTATGGGAGTTAGCAATTTTTTTTTAGTCTCATAAGGATAGTGAAACTAAACTGGGAGTCTCAGAACTTCCCCCAAACCATAATTGCATAACACAGTCAAAGTGGATGTAGAGCTAATAGGTCCCTGGATAAATTTTAATGAGCTTCACTTATTTTATACAATCAAATTTTAAATGAAAGTATTTTATTAATGTTGAAAGTAGACTAACATGCACTGAGCCTACTTCTTAGCTTTTTATGCTCTCATTGAGGAGGCCCATAAAACATTTAGCTGACTCTCAGTGCTGAGTAGGATTTTCGGTATCCCCCTCTTGCATAACTGTGATCTGTTACCCTGGTCTTTTCCTCTAGGCCGGTTCGGTCAGTTGTGTTGATGCCATGATGATTTTTTTGCCCTTTTTATATACCCCTTTATATAGCCTTTTATATAGCTTGTGTATATCCTTAGTGCTTTTAGCCCATACGCTTGTAACTCCCTCAGTCTGATACCCCATGTCCCGTTAAGCCAGGAGACCAAACATCCTGGAAGCTGCTCCTAAGGGTCAGACAGCCCCAGACACCAAGGTCCTCTCTAGAGCACATCCTGTAAACTGAGATAGGCCCATCCAGGGGGGAGATTCCTCAGAATGGGGGATTCATTCCAGTCTCTCATTGGGGAATCTTTGATAGATCTGCTCATTTGCAAGACTGTAAGTTGTATACACAATCTATCCAGGGTACATTCTGCCAGGGGCATCCCAGGGTGTGCATTCCGGTGTGCATTTTGGCGCACTCCACTGGGACGGTGTGGTGCACCAAGGATCCTAAATAAATACCGAGGTAAAAACCCCTTTCCCTTTAACCATGTCTGGCTCTCAATTTTAAGACCAGGAAAAGGCAACAGTGTAAAGAGTGTGACCCATGCAAATGACCACTGACTCTTTACGCTAGCCTAACCATATCAAGAGATGGAAATATTAGTGGATGGGTAATCTCAGGATCCCTTTCATCAATCCAGGATTGGCGTTTGAATTTTAATTTTTCTTGAATTTGACTTAATCTGAAATGCAGTCTCTGTAAACTTTGATATTTAAATCTATAATACTTTATTCATGAGTGAATAGTTATACCCTGAAAGATATTTACTTAAAGTGAAAGCAAATGAAATTGCAAGCCTCTGCTGCTTCAAAATAGTTCATGGGGGTTCTTTTGGTTGGGTTGGTGGGTTTTTTGGGTTGTTTTTTTTTAATTTAGAGGAGTAGGAAGGGCATGGGGTTTGTTGTTAGTTTTTTTTTCCTCCCACAGAGTAAAACAAAGCAAAAAACCCAAGAAGGAATGGTGGAGTTAAAACAAATGTGAAATAAAACGTGGTGAGACTAGAAGAACCTTTACTACTTTGGCTAGCTGTGTGACAAATGCATTTTATTGGACTGTCCATATTCCTGTTTTCCAGACACCGTGTCAAAGGGAGTTGCTGATGGGTAATGCAAAGGAAAGAAATGCTTTTTCTTTCTCCCTTTCTCATTCCTTCCACCAGCAGTCTTTTGCATGCCTGTGTTAGAACTTTGTTCATGTGTTTTCCAAATGACTGTCTGCTTTGTAGTTCTAATATGCACCTTTCTTTTAATTTTAGGTTCTGTCTTCGTTTTGCTGACTCAAACCACAGATTCCAAGGAAAGGAGGGGAAGTGGAATAAAATACTCAAGTGCCAGAGGAAAAGCAAGACTAGCCAATGAAAATTACTATTACTGAACTGTAGACTGCTCTCACACATAGTGGGGGGAAAAATTGCTTACGAAATTACTTTTGCAGATTTCCCTAACAAAACTTCAAATAAGCTAAGCACCCTTCAACTAGGGCTGAATTAGGAAATGGAAATATGATTCCTTGCCGGTGTCTTCCGTCTTCCTCCCCCTCTACAGGTTTTTCTTGTTTGGGGTAGGAAATCCTGAACAAATTGTATGGCGTCAACCAGGCTTACAGTTGATGGTTATGGATGACATAGGAACTTCAGATTTACATCTCTGCAATGACACCTGATTAAGGCAAAGCTTGAAAACTGCTCATCAGCTATGTTACCAGAACTTGTAGTAGCTGTTACAGTTGTGTTTTCTCTCTTTTTCTAATATTTGAAGTCTGGGGTGATGTTCCCTGGAAAGCAAGGGCAGATAAGTCATCTTTTAGGATTGGAAACAGAAATAATATGAGAATGCCCAGAAGAGGCTTAGTAATTCAAGCCAGGACTCGTTGGCTATTGGTGGGCCTTGCTTTACTATTCAGTTTAGTCTTGCTCATGTATTTGCTGGAGTGTGCTCCACAAACAGATAGCAATGCATCTCTGCCTGGTGTCGTAGGTGAAAGCATGGGTAAAGAGTACTATCAAGCTCTCTTGCAGGAACAAGAAGAGCATTACCAAAACCGAGCTACCAGTCTGAAACGTCAGATTGCCCAGTTAAAGCAAGAGCTTCAGGAAATGAGTGACAAATTGAAGTCCCTGCAGGAAAAAAAGAGCCCGAAGGTCAATGGTATGAACTACCAGGGCACCAAAGAACAAACATCCAACGATCTCCTAGAGTTTCTTCATTCCCAGATTGACAAAGCTGAGGTGAGCGTGGGGGCCAAACTGCCTAGTGAGTATGGAGTCATTCCTTTTGAAAGCTTTACGTCCATGAAAGTATTCCAGTTGGAGATGGGGCTCACTCGGCATCCAGAAGAGAAACCCGTTAGAAAGGATAAACGAGATGAACTGGTGGAAGTTATCGAGGCTGGCCTAGAAGTTATCAATAATCCAGATGAAGAAGATGGACAAGATGAAGATGATGGAGTAGGAGACAGGCAGCTCTATAGTGAAAATGATTTTATAGAAGGTATGTTTACATGCTTCTCAGCCCCTTAGCAGAACGTCACAACAGGCATTTAATGGTGTCTGTACTTTTAGGTGTTTTACCTACTTGAATAGAGTCTTGAAGAGTAACTGCACAATAAGAACTTTTATATCTGATGATGAGAATATTACTGCTTCATTATCTTGTGTTTTTAGTGGAGTAACAAATGCATTTGAGAAGGGCTCACCACAAGAGGTGTACAGGGGAACCTGTATCTGCTTAAAATATGGATGCATTTATAATTGATTGTAGCCACAGTATGACACAGCTGCTTACGGTACTAAATAACTGAAAGACTTCCAGTGAAACTGATGGCAGTGGGAGGGAGAAATTGATTCACCTTTCTTGTTCCAGACTAGTTAAGCAATCCAGCATGAAGCTACATGGTTTTTCTTCACTCATCTCTATGTCACTTTTAGTTACTATTCAGGCATTTGACTCTCTTAGAGTTGGCATAGTCCTACTGGAGGGAGAGCATTGGTAGGCTGTGTTCTGGTCCTGTCAGCTGAAGAACTTGGTGTCCTGGATAGACCTTTCATGGTATATACAGTTATGGGGTCTGCTAAGCTGTGCAGCTTTGAGCTGTTCTCTTGTTCTCACTTCTGTTTTGTCTCGGTGCCTCTAAGTTTAATTGCAGAACACATATTACTATAAAGGCATATGTAGCAGTTAAACTTTCATTGCTTAGTAAGGCCCTTACAAGATGCATAGACAAATCCCATAACAGGTGGCTTTTAAGGTACGGTCTCATGCTGATGGAGATAAGTATTATCAAAAACTGCCCTCGTACCTCTTCTTTATACTTATGGTATTAAACACAGTTCATGCTGCCATTAAAAACCAAAAGGTGGACCATGTTGTAAGACCATTACTGTAGAAGGGATTCTGGAGTAAGTACTGATGTTTGCACTATTAAGCAGACATGCTGGAGAAGAGTACCATTGGCCTTGGAATAATGGGTTCTTTCAGTCTCAGATGATGTAATTGGTGTGTACTGCAAAAAGTCTCTGCTTTTAACAGCTACTGTGTTTAAAGTTTGATGCAAGTACTCTTCTTCGTTCCAGAAGGTGGGGCAGGGCATGGAATCCACTCAGCTGGGTCAGTGCAACACAGCTCTTAGTGTTGGGCTCTTAGTACAGTTCTCTTTTAAAACTATTATTTTCTCCAGGGGCAGTCATTCTTGTACTTTATTTCTACATTAAGTATTCAGCTGCTTTTCCGTTGCTGTTTTAGATACTGCTTGTACTCTAGTGGATTTTTATTTTTACCATGACTGAAATAGCTGTTGATTTTTTAGTGTGCTGCCTTTAATGACAGACTTTCAAGAAAGCAAATAGTTTTAGAACCTTAGTTATACTTCATACCTCTGCTCCTGTTCACACCAGTATTTGTTTATGGAAATCAAACTAATTTCTTTTTGCTGTAAAGACAGTAACTTCAAACACAGGGTTACGGGAACTGTAGGGAAAGACAAGTATTTTATGCTGCATATGGGTATGTTAGCAACCAGCCACAGCGTTATCTGTGTCTATTAGTATCTTTCTTCAGACAGAAGTTGTGGGTTGTGTGGGTATTCTGTGGGTTTTTTATGTGCAAATACTACTGGCTAATTTAGCCAGCAAAAAGAGGCAGCTTCTGAATGTTAACATATTTTTTCCCCACCCCTGTTTTCCCAAAACTCAGAGGTAAGAATCAGACCCAGCCAGTATTGGTATGTGCAGGTCCCTTGCCCTGCAGCCCCGTGAGCGGGCTCTAGCACTCTGCCTCCATTGCCTGTGCATCCCCTTTTGATGGAAGTCCAATTGGAAAGCTGATGCCTTTCTATTTATAAAATACTGCTCCCTTAAGCTGTCATAAACTGGTAGGTTTAAATTGCATAGCAGACTTGGTGTATCAGCTGAAGTCAGAACAGGTCCTGTAACTGTCCTAAGAGCACGTCAAAATTGTTGCTGGATTAGTGTTGCTCATTTAGAGAAACAGTTTTTTAAAGATGGCTTCAGTTGAAGCTAATAATTTACGTTCTGCATCCTCTTCAATTGGTAATTATTTTGTAATAAGTGGTTTGTGACTAAAACTAGAGTATGGTGCAATTTGAAATTGGAGGCTGAGAAACTTGGTGTATGGATTATTTTTTTTAAACTTCTGGGACAAAAGAGAAAACATGGTACTGCATTAGTTAATACATAGCCATCATGTTTTATGCTCAATATATAGATAAGCTGATTTTCTTCTGACTTGCAGGATTTTTCCCCTCAAAACTACTGCGTATCTATGTACAAAAACTTACCCACAAAACTGGGCCACAAGAAATAGGCATTTTTATTCTAAAGTGTTTTAGCTTGTTACCTCAACAGGCTGTTTTTATATATGTCAATATTTGGTTCTGGGAATTATGTCTGCTCTTTTCCTAGACTTGTGAAATAGTAGACTAAACTTTGAACTATGTAATATTTTGTGATATGTACTTTCAGGTACTCTCTCCTTAGAGAATTTGGTGACTGTTTAAATAAGTTTAGATTATTACCTTTTCTTATAGATGATTTTATTTAATGGCATCTTTTAATGTGTGCTGAATATGTCTGAAGTTCTTTCCCAGCATTTATGTTGCCTCTGATGCCCAGTCAGTGAAATATCACTGTCTTCATTTGAAAAAACATCAAGAATTTTTTTTCTTACTGTGTTTTAGGATATATCTATATTGGAGTAACTTGAGGCAACAAATACTAATAACTCAAATTTAAAATGGATCTGCTTTCTGTTTTATAAATAGAAATTTCCTAAATAAACTTTTTTTCTGAAGAAGTACACTTAATTAGTCAATAATACTCATGGTAGTCTCAATCTACCGATTTTTATTACTTCTAATACTGCATAGGCCAAAGAAGTTCCAAATACACGCTGATGGATGCGAACTTTCTTGTTGCCACTCTGCATTTTTGCTCTGTGTCCTCGATTTAACTGTTCATGCCTCTGCCTTGCTGCATGCTCGGCCTCTGTGGGCTCTGCATGACGATATTCAGTCTTCTGCCAGCGGGGCAGGGAAGCTGTATCCACAACAGGGAGCAATCTGGCCAGGTGTTTTCTGAAAGGATGTGATGTTGTTAGTGTTGCTACACAAAGGGATGATCCAGATCTGCTTTGGAATTGTGATAAGGCAGAGCTGCCACAGCCACGTCATGGTTATGTGCGGGCTTTGAGCAATAACACTAAGTTAAAAAAAAAAGAAAGATTTCTAAGTATATATTACAACTACAAAGATACTTTCTGAAAACTTCAAATTATTTTTCACAGAGCTCAATTGACTTGCTCTGCTGATGAAGGGAAAACCAGCAAATTTCTCAGCTCTGTTTGCTGTACCTGTTTTCCTGTGCAGCAACCCCATAATGAAACTTCCAGAATTCTAATATTAACAGAACAAAAATCTGACCTGAAAAGAAGTCTTGTTCTGCAGTTGAGAAACACTTTGAAGTTGGTTTTTTTTCTTAGTGTTTCCATTAGATCTAAGTGTATGAGAAACGAGAGTATCCTATTCCCCGTGGATGAAGAGTATCCCTAGAGAGGATAAAAGATGCAATTTTACATATTTTCACAAATGAATGTATTTAGGATTACGAACAATGGACCTAATTGCTGAACTGCACATTCCAAGGTAGTCCTCAATTAAAAATAGATTTCTTTGAGATCAGTATTTGATAATATTGAGAAATGGAGAGTAATTTAGAGGAGATAATAGTATTAACTCTGTCTGTTCCCTTTCTCCAGAAGCTTGTGACACTAAGTCTTGCATGGTGACAGAGAAGCCTTGAGGAGCCTTCATGGACACACTTCACTATCAGTGTAACTGGCTTATTTGGGTTTACATTTATCAGTGTAATTGGCTTTTCTTATCAAGAGATTAAAAGCTCTTCCATTGCACAAACATTTAAAATTAACCTTTAGAAAACAGAAGCACTAGCATGTTTTCAGAAGCTAATCAGCAATTATCTAATTGCTAATAAAGGTCCTGTTATTGAATGTCTAGCAGTGCTGTTTGGGTCCATTTCTCCTGCTTCTGTGTTTCCAATTGAAACTGAGCAACGTCCAGAAACTTTCTTCAGGTCTGCATCTAAAAGGAAGACTTCCCACCCATCCATGGCATGTAAAAATCCTTTATTCCCATGCTGCAAGCTTAAATCAAAACTCTTCCAAAGTCCTTGCCATCCACAGAACAGTGTGGACTGTTTGTCATGCAAACAGCCCCTTTCATGTGTGCTGCATAAGATCAGAGACTGGCCACTGTCCTGGGAACTTCAGTGGAGAATTCTAATACACACCAAAAAAAACAGGTCATATGTCTTAAGTTCCATAGACCAAACACTTTCTTGGTAGTCGTAAAACGAGTAATAATATTCAGGCAATAGAAAAAGAGCTTTTTGGCTTGGATAGTAACTGATCCCCGGGATTCCTATGTTTAATTTGTTTGGTGAGAAACAGAACTTCTGCAAAGGGAGAAAAGCTTCATGGACCAGGAATAGCAGCTGTTAAATTATTTCTGCCGCTTTTTGCTTGTGGAGTTCTATTCTGGATGGCAGCCAGTGTATGCTAGTTGGAAGGTGAGATAACAGGTTTTATTAAATGAGTCAGTTCCAAGTGTTAAAAACCTGAATACACTAAGAAGTAAACCAGATGCGGGTTCTTTTTCTGGCTGTTCTCAAATCCAGCTTCCGTGTATAGAAACTTTAGTCCCATAAAAGTATTTAAATTAGTAGATTAGCAACAGAGGTTAGTTCATAGCAAGGAGAATAACTTGAGGAGTACATAGTATGTAAAAGAAGTGTGGCTCTAGTAGCATGTTGAGATTCAAAAGTTTGGAATCTTGTCTTTCAACAATTGAATGTTGGCAAGGCACTGTTCAGATTTGAATTTGCATATTAAGGTCTTTATGAAGTTACAGCAGTGGGTTTTGCTTTTGTTTTTTTAAAATTAATCTAAAAATTTTTATTCTGTACTTCGGCCTTCTGCTGTAGACTGGCATCTAAGCTTATCCTTTGGTTAAAGATAGGCTATTGGCAGCTGACATGCTTTTTAAAAACTTCACTTGTGTTGTAAATGGTATTTTTATCTGTAAACAGCTATTGGATACCAGAGTAAAGACTAAAATATAAAATACTGAACGTTAATTTCCCCAGGAGTCCTGGTGCAAAGTGTTTGCTGGATATTGCATTGAAGGCATTATGTACAAGCACAGTGGGGCATCAGCTGCTCCATTAACCAAGATGCTGTTTTCAAGCTACAGTGCTGGACTATGCAGCACAAAGGGTTGGAATGGAAAAGGATTGAGAGGGATTTTAAATCTTTTGCTGCTTCTGACAGTCAGCATTGTGGAGTTTCATTGTTTGAAACAGCATTTTCAGTGCTCGTAATTAATAATGATTTAAAAATAAGCATTAAAATGTGGTGCATACTTTATGTATCTCTGTGTCGACAAAAGCATAAATGTGAATTTCAGTCTTTTCAAGGAGAGCATTGCAGAACTTTGTTCAAAGGGTAAAAGCATCTCAGTTAAGAGGTTCAGTCATCACTGACTTGCAGTGTGATGGACCAGCTTGTTCTGCTACACCACGTGTCCCACAGACTCTGTGGTGGTCATCCACATTTCCCATTGGGTCTGCCAGCGCACGCACTTGTCCACGAGAAAGAATAGATTACAGAGCTGAGTGTAGGAGGGGCTTGCTGTACAAGAGAGACTGCTGGGCAGAGAGAGGGAGCATCAGTGAAAGAAACTGGGTTTGGTTTGAGGATGGAGGCTGGAGCAGAGGAACACAGAGTTAGGTAGGTTTAGAGAAAGGATTCTTTCTTTGTAAATGGAATCTGGGATATGGAGAAAGAACTTAGGTCAAGGTGGTGTGCACATTCCTTTGCTTCCTGTACTGAAAGGGAAGAGAACGTGGAGGAATACTTGCCTGGGGATAAGGAGAGGCACAAAGCTCTATCATCCCTTCTTTCTGGTTCCTGAGATGGTCAAACCCAAGCTGCTCTAAGGCTGAGAGCTGCTCCCTTCACACAGTTTGTCCCATGTTGATTTCAGTTGCAAAAAAAAACCAACAAAAAGGACAATATCAATACTGGGTACAAAGGAGAACCCTTTGTGTCACCAGTATGGCTTGTCTGCTCTGTGCCCTGCCACCAGCCGCTTTCTGGGTGGGAGGCCTGGGAGGGATGTCAGCTGCTGAGGACACTGGCTTGGGGAAGGAGCAGTTCAGGCCAGCCAGGTGAATGGACATGCATCATGTGAGGGCAGGGGTGTGCATCACACTTGGGAATATGCAGCTATTTGTAACTTTCTCTATGGTCTGGGTGGCCAGTTAACTGGAATGTAACGCCAGTTCGTGGCATAGCTTGTGGTTCTTCTGGATAATATATCTTTTCCTTCCTGGTGAGAAGAGAGCAGAGGTGGGATGAACATAAGGCATTTTTGCTGGAGGATTTTTCCTGTCATAATTTCTTATTCTCAAGGTAGCATAGGTGTGGAATTAGCAACACAGAGCTTGTTCTGAATGGGTCATGATGAAGGATCATGTTCTGAATGGGACAGATTTTTTTCTACCTATTAGGAGTAAAATATCTCTCAACAGATAGTCCTGTTTCTGGAGGACTAGCATTGTTGTCCTGAAGTGTGAGAGCCACATAGAAGACCTCTGCCTATGTCCTTAGAAGACTATGGGTGTAGTAAAATACCACTTATTTATCAGATAGAAAGCATTAACTACTGGTCAGCAGTGAAAACAATTTAAAAGCATTCCAGCATTATCACACAGTTGTTTTGTTTAGATGTCACATGTCAGATTTTGCAGACTTTGTCAAGCAAGTTACTGTCATTTGTTCTGCCCGGAGAACAAACTGTGCTTTTCTTGTGTTGATTACTGGCCAGATGATCTCAGATTTTACTGTGGACTAGCTCAAGGCTAGATTCTTACTGAAGGGCTTAAGAGCAGGCAGTATAAGATTTCAGCCATCCTTTTCCATAGCAAATAGCTGAATTTCCTTTTTATTGGGAAGACCCAACTCTAATTCTGTCTGAGAAGTTGGCATAGGACCATGAAACCTATTGTCTCTAAAAAGCAGGGGAAGCTGGAGTTCGTTTGTGATTGTTTCTCAGGTCTGACCCAAAATGGTACAAGGCTGATTGTGGTCAATAACAGTTTGTGGAAACTTTGTATGTTTTTAGGAGAAACCCAGAAGCTTTGTCCCCACTTCTTTAGTTCTTAGGAAAATCAGTGTTTCTGAAATACAATTGCCGGGATCTTTGACTTTACATATTACTTGTGTGACTTATTCTTCAGGTTACTATCGTACAGAAAGAGATAAGGGGACACAGTATGAGCTGTTTTATAAGAAGATGGATGGCATGGAGTACAGGCATGTCACCTTGTTCCGACCTTTTGGACCCCTCATGAAAGTGAAGAGTGAAACAGTCGATATTTCTAGATCGATCATTAACATTATTGTTCCTCTTGCTGGAAGAACTGAGGCATTTGCACAGTTTATGCAAAACTTTAGGTAGGTGCATGAGATTATATAGTGAGCTATGTTGCTGATTTTCAGTGTTTTGCTTCCTTTTCAAAATGAAATCCTGTTTTGGTTGATTTGCAACGGAGCTAATGATTCCAACATTGTGTGCAACTGCCTTGGGATGTTTGTAATTGAACCTACTGTATGGAGAAAACATTCCTCCTGAAAGGGTTTAAGAGGTTCTCAAATTGCAGCAAAACGACCAAATGTCAGGATCATTGTGAACATGGACACAGATGATCATAATTTTTGTATTTACATCAGTTGTAGAGTGCCTGTTTATAAAATAAGGTATTGGAATGTGACACACAGTATTGGAACCTTGTGATTCAAATGGGAAAGTTGGGGAAAGAAGAGGGGAAAACATCTTTCTTTGGTTTTTTTGAAGCCATTTGATGCCTAACCAGAATACTTCAATCTGTTAATATTTTTAATGCAGTAGCTTTTAAGTACCTGAAGTTTTTTGTTGTATTGCAAGTAATTATTAATATCAGCTTATCTTTGTGCCTATAGGGATGTGTGTATTCATCAGGATAAGCGTGTTCACCTCACAGTGGTGTACTTTGGACAAGATGGTCTATCAGAAGTAAAAAGCATCCTAGAATCTGTAGCTAGGTAAGTGTATCAGTCCAACATCAGTCAGTACAAACAGTGTTGATTGGCATTTAAAATAGTTTTTAAAAAGAATGAAAAAATAAACCAAATAAATTTTATATTCCATTACAGGTTACTAGGAAAAGTAAGCTTTATTTACTGTACACTATTTATAGTTGGCATTTTACAGCTTAGGTTGCAAAAGTTTCCTGAAGACTGCTAAAAATCAAGTTATAGCCAGAAAAGACTTTGAGGTTTCTATCTGACAGTCCAAAAAACAACAGGGGTGAGTTTTGCAGTGAATATTCAGTCATGCTAACAGCTTGATCAGAGTTTGAGTTCTTCAGAACTGAGATGTACAATTCAATAGTTATTTCACTGGAGAGACAATTTTATTTAATGATGAGGAAGAAAAATGTACAAAGTAGGCCTATACTTACTCTCTGCTGTAAAGTAACTTTAAGCACAGTTCATCATGGCTGTCTCAGCAAGTAGATTTATGTTAGTATGGATGTAAAACTCCCGAATGTGTCTTTTATGGTTTTTGCCCCAGAGAGAGGGGACAGGTGTTAGCATCCTTTACCCTATAGCCAAGGGGCTCCTTCACTTCCTGAGCTCTTGTGCTCATCCCTGAGCTGGGGGCCTGTTCCTCTTGAGCTCTCGTATGATCCCTGTCTCACAATGCCGGCCAGGCTCCTCTCCATGCCATAGTTTACACACAGGCTACTTTGTCACCAGCTTGGAGCATGTGATGGAGAGCTGGCCTGGCATGTACAGGCATTTTGTAGGAAGGGAGGAGAGAATTTCTGCCTTTTTTGCTGCAGTCTCCCTGCTGTGTGCTGGACCGCTCTGTTTTTGAGGCCTCTGCTGCCTGCCCTGCTCCCTGTGAGATGTCCTCAGAGCACTGAGTCAGTGCTGCAGGCTCACTGGGCGTTTACCTGGTTCTGGATCTTTTTAGTGGTGCTACTGTTGAGTATCTTCACTCTGTTCTCTTCAAGCATTGTCCTCTGAAGTGTCTCTGAAGTAGACACTTAACTTTGCTTGAAGATGTTCTCTGGGCGTGTTTCCAGTCTCCTTTTGCTGCTCCTTCCCTCTTCTGCTGTGAGTACAGGCCCATGTGCTACTGGTAAATAGGAGGAGAAGCAAAGTGCCTGGGTTATGGTGGCACCACCACACAGATGGCCTTTGCCCCATGAGTCTGGTGATGCCAGGACTCCTGCTTCCTGTTTGCACTCTTCTCTGAACTGGCGAAGACAGATATTTCTCTGTTAGTCAGGACTTCTAGGTTTGTGGGGACAAATTTTAGATGCCATTGTAATTCAAGAGAGCGTTTTAATTCATGTCAGATAACAAAAGGCCTTTTAATCTGACTGAATGATTAAACACAATGTGAAGTTATAAAGTAAGATTGATTTCTGTCATTTTACAAGGTTTAAAATTAAAATAGACAACTAAGTGTAACAGATTTTTTTTTTCTCATTCTGATCATATAACTGTTTTTCTTCTTAAATTTCTGGAATGAAATTCCTGTAAAATGCTGAAAACCTATAAATGGTCCCTCTGCCCCTCCCCACAGATTTATTTTGGGTTTGGCTCTGTTTTTCTTGTAGAGAAACTGACTTCCACAATTACACGCTTGTCTCCCTGAATGAGGAATTTAACCGAGGCCGAGGACTTGACATGGGTGCCAGAGCCTGGGAAAAGGGCGAGGTCCTGATGTTCTTCTGTGATGTTGATGTTTATTTCACAGCCGAATTCCTCAACAGCTGTCGCTTAAATGCTGAGCCCGGTATGTTCCCTGATTGTTGCTGGAACGGAGCCTTGTCACCATGCTTGGCTTCAACTGACCTGTGCTGAGCATATTGAAAACAAAGAAAACTTAACTTGAATGGCGGAGCTTATTCAGTACCACGCACCCGGGAAAATGAATCACACTCTGCACAAAAGGCAATAATATTTAGACTGAGAAATAACTTCTGCCTTAGCGTAGCTTGTTTTAAGAACACATTGTCTTTTTTGTACGTGTACAATTTTCATGTTTTCCTAAGCTTTAGTCGTCTGAAAGAAAGCTGGGCAGTTTAATTGCTTTAACAATTAGACTGCGTGTGAATTTGTATAACAAAACTCAGTGTAGCGCTCTACAGTGGAAGATGATTTTTGTTACGCTGAAATCTCTAACAAGTTCGGTTTATCTCTTCTCACACGTGCATGGCCAAACACATCATATACGAATGGTTTCCAGTAGAGCTGCAGTGTGCTCGTTCTGGAGACTGGGCTACTGTTCCATGCTTACATCCCAAGCTCTGAAATATTCTGATTATTTTTCTTAAGTTTGTATGAGGCTTGCTTGTTCTACGGGCTTCTGCCTGTAGAAGAAGCGTAAAGCTTTCTTGAGTTAACAAGCATGCTACTGAAGAGCTCCTCCTGTCAAATGTGTGTTTGGGTTCTTTTTTTAATGCCTGCTCTTGTTTCAAATTTATTGCAGCCCAGAAACCATTTTCTCCAAATGTCAATTTGGAATCAATAGATATTTTTTCTTCACCTAATAAACAGGCAAGAAAATTCTTCAGAAGCCAGATTTTTGGATTCTGTTTCTTGCTTTTTCTTTCATTTCTGTCTGTCTCTGTACTTCATGAAACAAGTTGTATAAATAATTGGAAAATTTTTGGAGAGGAGTATCTTGTGAGCTTTAACAAGGAAGGGAGTTCGAGAGACTGCTTGATGATTCATACTGGCAGTTTGTCGCCTTTGCTTCAAGTGAGATCTGAAAATGCTGCTCACTCCTTCAGAGTTCATGCCCAAGTCAGGATTGTGAATATTCTTGTGGACTGTTGTCAATACCTTTGCAGCATTGGCGATGAAAGACATTCATGGAAGAATATTTATCTGGTTTCTATAATAGACAAAGAACTGGTGTTTTAAGCATAGTCAGGATGCTCATGATGCTTGATGCCCCTGCAGGATATCCTGGATGTACCTGCTTTTACATGTTTGTGGAAAGAGGCAAATTCGTAAAACTCAACAATGCAAGGTGTTACTTGGATTTGATTATTTCTTAGTTTTACTGCATATCAGTGTTGCAGGAATTTTTCAGTCACCTAGTGATACTGAGATATATAATGTTTTATAGAAGCATGTATAACTATATATAAATGTAAATCAGTTGTGTAATATGTATAATATGCATACATATGTGTTTTTTTTAATCCTATGAGCTCTGCCCCTCTAGATGTTATGGGCTTCCTAGGTGGGAAATATTAGCAGCTAGGGCTTGTTTTGATTTATTTCCACGAGATGCCTAATAGGTAATACTTTGTGTAAAAAGAGTGTTCCTGGTTTCTTTTTGCCTTCAGAAAGCGTGCCCACAGCGAGTAACAATTATCTTTTGACTTCCAGGGAAAAAGGTTTTCTATCCTGTGGTATTCAGCCTTTACAATCCTGCTATTGTCTATGCCAACCAAGATATACCACCTCCTGTGGAGCAGCAATTGGTAAGCAGCGTGATTTATTCTGGATAGAATTGGCCATGCTTTGTATTAAAACAAAATTAAGTGTAACTTAATAGTCGGTTTGGGATATCTAATGACCTTTGGCAGTGCATATCTAAACAGTTTTCTCCATTATAGACAAAGCACTCGGAAAAAAGTCTTGTCAAACAGTACAAAACTCATTCTTAGATAAACTTGGACTTCCACGTAGTTTAAAAGAAATAGTTGCTATTAATCAAATGAAGTTGGTAGTTCTGATCTGTTGCTTTTTCTGGCTTAGCAAGCCAGTATTTTGGGAGGATGCTGGCATTATGTGGCAGCAACTTTCATCTTATGTTCCAGCAAACAAAGCATTGGTGAAAGGCAAAAAACCTCTGAAAGATAAGTGTCCAGTCTGACTCTCTTTCAAGAGACTGCATAGATGAAATTGGGTTTTGCAGCTGAGACTTCTGAGATGGACAGGTTTGGAGGAGGAAAAGAAGAGAGTAGTGTGAAGAAGAGCTGTATTAAAAGAAAAACACAATAGCCCTCATTCCCTACCTTGTTTGCAAGGATCCTACCGAAAGCTGGAGGGAAGGTTTTGCATGCGGCCTCGGGTAGTCACAGCTGAGAGAGGAATGAGCCCCTGCCTGACAGCTCTGCTGTTCACTCTTCTGAGCTTAACAGTATTGTGGCTGCAGACTTCAATCACAGAGCTTACTTTTCTTGTCATATCAGATCAAGAGACAAATGTGGCCTTAAAATGGGGTAGGAATTGGAGTATTGGGAACAGATGATTTAGCAATGGACTAATTTACTGCTTGGTCTGGGCAGATACATAGAAAATAGAGGTGGTGCAGCAGAAAGGTAAATGTGGAAACTGCACATTTGGGGTGAGTGTTTGGAATTGGAAGGCAGAGGGCGAAGGGAACAGCAGCTTAGGAAGCCCCGCATGAATGCATGACACAGAAATACCAGAAGTGTTATTATGCTCCATCCTGCACCGAGCAAATGATTGGAAGAGCTCAGCTTTCTGCAAAACCAAGTGCAATGTACCTCCTTTTTTTTGTATTTTACATTTCAAAATGATCCTGGTTTAAAATTGCAGGTACACAAGAAGGATTCTGGTTTCTGGCGGGATTTTGGCTTTGGGATGACTTGTCAATATCGGACAGACTTTCTGACTGTTGGTAAGATGAGACGAAAGAAAAAAAATTGTGATTCTCTGGTCTTACCTAATGACAGGAAAGAAATAATTTATTTCTTGTATTATTTTCCCAAGCCCAGCAGTCAGACTTGCTTGACAAGTTTGACTAATGAGATAAATTAGCTTCTCTAGATTTTGATGTCCCATCTGTTGAGTGTTTTAAAAGACACAATAGTTTTAGTAGAAACATTTCACTCTACAACTTCTAAAAATATTGCCTTTTTTTTTTTTTAGTACTTTGTGTCTGTCTGAACCAAATGAATCAAGTTTAAGACAGATGTCACTCAAATAAGCCGCTCACATAGACAAGAAGCATTCAAATCCTTTCTTTTAAATAACCTTGAGAAGTTGAATACAGTTGTTGGAGGCTTTAGCAATGTGCTTTGCCCCCCCTTGTGGCATGTTCTTAAAACTGAGAACAGCTTGGTGAGCTTAAATGTGGAAGATGGTGGTGAAGATAGTCTGCCAGAGGATGTAAATCTGCCAGAAGATGTAATGATACAGCCCTGTGCGCTGTCTGATGGCTTGAATGCAGGCTGATTGCTAATAGCAGTCATATTGCCATCTGTATGGTACATGCTAAATGAAGACTTCATGATTCTGGAGTTTTGAAATTGTGCAAGAGCCTGGGTTGCTCTTCACTGTGGTCCTGGAAAAACAAGAGAACTTAGTGGTGAACCACGTTCCTTTCCTGAATCATTGCCTTTGAATTGTGACCTATGGAGTAATTGGTGGCATTTTTAGAGAGGATTTCTCATACAGTGCATGACTGCTTCATTTTCCAGCTGCTAAAATCCATTATGCTTCCTAAAAATAATCCAAAAGCATGGCCAGTGAGGTTTGCCTACAGTTTACTGCAGCTGTCACATGGGATGTCATGCATAATGCAATTTGGAGACACTGCTCTAAGGGACTTTCTGAAGTCAGCAGATCTGTGTCCCGGGCAGTTTCCACCACAAAGGATGTGGTATTCTTGAAGCTCCTGTCCCTCAAATTGGCATGCTATGGCATGGAAAACTTAGTTAATTGCTACAGAATTTCTGGAACGTCATGCCAGATCTGGTAACGCGTTACGCATAAAGTGTCGCTCTTTTTCCCTGTGCGCCCAAATAACAACCTCTGATACTCTTTCTGTAGGGGGCTTTGACTTGGAAGTGAAAGGCTGGGGCGGTGAGGATGTCCACCTTTACAGGAAGTACTTGCACGGTGACCTCATGGTGATCAGGACGCCGGTGCCCGGGCTGTTCCACCTGTGGCACGAGAAGCACTGCGCGGACGAGCTGACGCCGGAGCAGTACCGCATGTGCATCCAGTCCAAAGCCATGAACGAGGCGTCGCACTCGCACCTCGGCATGCTGGTGTTCAGGGACGAGATCGAGGCGCACCTCCGAAAGCAGGCCTACAGGACTAACAGCGAGGCCGTGGGGTGAAGGGCACCCCCAGGGCGTGTGGTGACTTCAAATTCACACTGAACCAGCATCATTTTACAGCCTTAATTCAGCTTACAAATGCAGTGCCTCTCTTTTTCAGTGAAGAAGAGTTTAGAGGGTTTTGGTTCTTGTATTTGTTTTCCGAGTAATCCTCTGACTGATACCCTCTTACCTACATATCTTGCAAGTTCAAGCACCTCAGCTTAATTGGACAGCATATGTAGTTCAAGGAAAGTGTCTTCAGTGTCGACTGGAAAAATCTGTGGAATGTACAATTCGACACTTTTCCATGTGGTACATTTCTGTTCTTATATTTGCATTCTTTTGAGAATTAAATGAAATAATCTTTTGTGTCTTGAGTATTTTCAGTCTGTATGGCTCACTGCACTGTGACTTTAGAAGGATGCTATACTTAGACTCCATTGTAGAAACAAGAGAAAGGTGTGGAAAAATAATCTCACCGTGAAAGGTGTATGGACATGCTGACCAGTACAGCAGCTGTGCAGGGTGCTGATTCCACAGCAAGGGCTTGGTGCTGCATTTGTTGTATTAACAGACATTGACATGGTTGAATATAGAATAATTTGGGGGGGGTGGGAATGAAAATCCTTTTAAGTGGAATTTTAGAGCATATAACGGAAGTTCACACTGCAAAGGAGACACCACCTTCTTATCTCAGTGATGGATCAGACAAGTTGGGAACATTCCAGCTGGGTGTTTCTGGGCCTGGTCTTTTCCTACTGTAGATGCCACATCCCTTCTATAAACTGAGCTGTGCTATTAAACTTGTTTGTTTAAATATTTTTGGCCCCACTCCTTCTTATTCCAAGGCCTTGCCTATGTATCTCATCCTTTAAGTTGAGGAACCGTCTTTTCATTCCCATATGAATTTATTAGAGGCCTGTTTGCTATTATGCCAATATTGTCCTTGTGCATTCTTTCTCTTTTGGGCATTTTCCTGACTTCTTTTTGTAAGGTGTCATATACTCTTAGTTGTTTCAGTGACTGAAAAAGCAAGTGCTATTACAGTCTTTCTTTATACAATGCTCTTCATTCCACTGATTATCCTAGTAGCCTTATTCTTCACTTTTTCAGTTTGAGGATGTTTTAAGGTGTTGGGTTTTTTTTCCTCTGGGTTTGTTTTTTTTTTTTTTGCTTATTGGGTTTTTTTGAGCACGTTTAAGCGGAATTACGACGTGGTCTCATTAGTGCCTTGTACAATGGCACTACTACTTTGGTACTTCCCTTTTGGGTGTTTTGGGATGCATAAACAGTTCAAATGTTTATGGCAGGTCATTTTTCTCCATGTTGTCTTATATGATACCATATGGCATGCCTCGTTTTTAATACATTTGTTTATGGAATGAATGCAGAGAATGCTAATTCAGTGGTTAAACCATTTGCATGGTTTCTGCTGAATTTAGATATTAGTTGAAAACTTTTCTCAAACCAGGTAAGTAAGATCTGTTCATTCTGGATTTATTTTGCTCAAGAATTCTGAAGGCAACTAAAGGTTGAAATGGTTGATTTCTGAATAGCAGATATGCTGTGCAAATAGTTCTGGGCACTGATCCTTTTTTATATGTACATAAAATTTGCCTTTATGTAACTTATTGTGGAGAACGGTGTACTGTATTGTACTTAGAGTGAAGAGAATGCATTGCAGGACTTCTTGCAATTGATATTCTCAATATAATAAATGGAATTTCTGCATTTTAGAAAGTGTTTTAAGCTGTCTCTTTGAAATACATTTTTACAATAATATTGTACAGAGCATAACACACTGGATTCACATAATAATATTTGCAGTGAAAATTCAACCAGCTCAGTTTTGCATCTCAGGTATCTGCCCAGACCAGATACGAGAGTTTGTTCCTCAGACAACTTAAACTTAGACCAGATGTTACCTTACTTGGATATCTTGGTTGTTGCTAACAAAAATGGTAAGGTACTGGTGAGGACAAGATGAAATACACTGATATTATGACTTGGGGTAAAGATACAAGTGGGGCATTCTCCTGAGACTCCAGCCTTTAAAACTTCGAGGCGGCTGCTGCTGTCCTGGCTGCACAAGGATAAGCATCCGAAAATGCCTCTCACTGACACCACCACTGCGTGACACGCCCCGGAATGGACACGGAGGTAGTGCACAGGTGTCCGGCATTGCTGCACCTCAGCTCTCAGCACAGAGGCGCTACTGCAGGAGGATCCAGTTGTCCCAGTTCTCATGTTTTGGAAACACGGCAGAGTGCTGATATCCAGGTGTCTTAGGTTCTGCTGCTTTCCACTGCGTGGTTGGGCTTATCAGCAACAGCGAGGGAGATCAGTGTCAGCTGTCCCCATCTGTGTGATGAGAGCCAGTCCAAGGTGTCGGTGCTGGAAGGCGATGGGGGAGGTCTGGAGATGAATGTACTCACCAGGAACCACTTCTGGAAACTTTTTTCCATTCATTATCCCAAAGGTGGAAGCAAATGCATTGGCATTAAAAGGAAGTCAGGAACTCTTGGAAATAACATAATGTGTGTGTTGGGCATTGACACAAGTATTCCAAATGGCTCATGATTTGAGGATTTCTGAACTTCTAGGCCCCCTTGCAGGCCTGGGGTTTCCCTTGTCTCAGTTCAGCTCCCTGCAATACCCACCTGTGTGAGATGCTGCTGTGGCACACGCCAGCTCAGCAGCTCTGTGCACCCAGTGTTTGAATGCACACCATTGCTTCTGCTCTGTAATGGAGCTAGAACAGAAATAGTGGGATATGCCTTTGTTATAAAGTGATTTCAGTTACCTGAGCATGTTCAGCTTCTGACCGCATTTGGGCACAGCCACACTGTGAGCAGCAGTGTCACTGTGAGCAGCAGTGTCACTGTGAGCAGCAGTGTCACTGTGAGCAGCAGTGTTGCTGTTTTCTGGTTGCTTCTGGGAGCTGCAATGCAGGGCAGGTGTGCTCTTCCTCAGTAAGATGGGTAACTCTTCCTTGGATGTGTTTCCTAACTTCATCCAAGAAAGGGGAGCAAATTAATCATGCTTCAAATATGAAAATCTCTTCTTTGACAGCAATACCTGCTCTTGGCTTTCCCAAGGTGTGCTCTGCCTGCAGAGGAAGAATAAAGCCCACGCTGTGCAGCTTGGGGTGCTGCTGGGGCACTGCGAAGAAGAGTGACAGTATCAGGCTTCAGAGTCACAATCGGTGTGCCCAGGGTCAGGGCTTGGGTTACGTGGCCAAGTCTGGGCCTTGTCCTCCTGTTTGGACAGATGCTGTTTACATAACACACTTTTTTTAAGCTGTGGTCCACGTGTTTTCCTGGAGGAGTCACTGCATTTTAGTGCTAGAGTAGTAAATATAGTAACACTTATTTAAATAGGAACATGCTCCACTGAATTGTGAAGTAAGGGGGTTTTTTTCTGTTGCATGCTATCCACATAAATTTTAACCTTTTCCAATGAATTTACCATCTGTAGTCTTCCCTAGAGAGAAGTGTTCTTCATTAAAGGAAGTCAAGATGAGATTAGCTCAGGGTGCGCTTTTACTCTTTGCAGGAAAGAATGTGGGTTGTGCTTCTGAATTTGTTTAAAAATATGTTATTCAATGAGACTAGTAGATACTGGTTTGGAGAACCAGCAAATACAGATGGAAAAGTGGAAAAAACTTCAGGGAATAGTTTTGGGTCTCCTGCATCCAGAAGAAAATACTGGGGTTTTTTAAATTTCATAAAAGTCTTTGGACTCTGAGATGCACACGCCTATGAAAATCAAAACTTATTTGTCAGCTGTGTTCAAGAAGAGAATTGCATCAGGAGAGACAGAGAAGTGGTAGGTAAGCCCTAACCACTTGTATCTGAATGCAGACATTTAAATGGTTGTAGTTCATGCCAAAATATAAACTGGAACAAAACTTTTGCTTTGTCAGATCAGTGAATGAAAGGGAAAAAACCAAACCTTTAAAATGGTATTTCAACATAAATTAGTAACTTATTGATGCATCAGTGTAATGATAAAAGCTTTCTGTGTATCAAAGGTGGGTGTAGCTTTCACTTGCCTGAGGTGCTCTTGCTATGTGTGACTCCCCAAATACATCTAAAGGAGATAAATCATTCAAATTTTACTCAGCTGTGAAGGAAAATGAGGATAATGAGCTTAAGCAGTGTTTGGTTCATGCCCCAACGCTCACCTTTTCTTTGTTGGGCCTGATTGCAAACTAAAGGACTCCACCTGTTTTCACTGGAAAAGCGCTGCAGCAAAGGAGACTCTGATAAAACAGTTTGTTATATTTCTGTGGTTGCAGTGGCTCTGCAGACCCCTGCCCCTGTGGTATAGCACATAAAATAGCATAATTCTTCTGACTGCCTGGCACTGAGCAGTGCGTCTGGGCTGTGTACAGACACTTGGGAGCTGTGCAAGCACCCACACACCCCCAGTGCCCCTCTGCCCCTGGCTTCACGTGGCCCCGGCTCGCAGCTGATGTGAATCTCAGCATCAGGATTGCCTTCGGGCCCTGGGGAGCTGGTACCGGCTGGAGACGGGCTCAGCCCTCCTTTGGGGAGGGGCAGAGCAGTGGTGCCTCTCGAGCCAGCAGCAGAGACCTGCTGGGACCCCCGGAGGGGCTGCCCCTGCCACAGGTGCTTGCAATAACCACGGCAGTTGGGGTTAATTACCCCGGGGAAGTCCTACCTCCCCTCGGTTGGGGCGTGAAGCCGGCAGAAAAAAGGTTCTTCTCCTTTCCCAAGAAATGTGCTCTTTCTCCCGGCTTTGAGTAAGGTAAGTGTTTTATTGTTATTTTTGAGATTGTACCAGAAAGGGAACAGTTTCCACCTTTTTATTAGGAGACCTTACTTGCTTCTCTGAAGGTTGTGTTGTGGTGGGTCTAAAGAGTAGGTGTTGTAGCTGGGATCTGTATGGAAGTGCTGTGAAGCAAAACTACTTTTGACCTGCAAGTAGAATGCTAAGTAAACCCCTTTAATATTTAAGTCTAAATGTTGGCATACGGTTTTATTAAAACACAGCTCTGTTTTGGTTAGCTTAGTCCTATTCCAGGGCAAAGGAGTCCCTCTGAGCTTGAAGTTTGTGGTCATTTAACTGGTTTATTTGAGCTACTCTTAGTTTGCGTGTCTTGGGGTGAGTTTTTCTGGAGCATTTTTAGTTCTAACAGTTTCAAGGTTGCCTTGTAGCTACAGGACTTGTATGTAACATATGACTGAAGTGTCTTGACCCGTGTCCTCTCATCCTTCACTATAAATGGTGTAAAGACTCTTTGCTGGTGCAAGTTAACTTAGTGAAGGACTTCATAATTTTCTTTCATAGGTAGAACACCTTGCATTTGTACTTGCCTTGCAGGTGAAAGAGGATAGATTAATTTATTCCTGCCCTTTGTCATGTGAATGGCAAGGTGATCTTGTGTTTATGATTCTGGTGGTGTTTGATCTTGAAAATTTCAGCTACTAGGTTTGTGTGTATTGGTTTGGTTAGGGTTTTTGTGAGGGTTGTTTGTTTTGGGGTGGTTTTGGTCAATTGCTTTGCTATTTGCATGTCCACGGTGGGAGCACGTGCTCTTTGCCAGCGCTGGAGCGTTCTCAGACGTTGGGCAGAAGTGCTGTTTTAGAAAAAGGCTGTGTCTGTGGAGTGAAATGAAATTTAATGCAGAAGCTGTCAAAGAGCCTTCCCAGATGCGGTGTCTGACCTGGCTCCTGCTGAAGGCAGTGGCAAATGTGCCCAGGCAGCAAAGTCACAGCTGTGAAACAACCGGGGAGCTTCTCCTGTGAGAAGCAGGGGGAAACGATGTTCTGCCAGCGTGATGGATGTGGCGGAGACAGGAGGTGCAGCTGAGCAGAGCTGAGGAAACACGAGCTAACAGGCACAGCACAGCTTTGGCCCTGTGAGAGCCTGAGCTCTCTGCACAGATTTCCTGCAGCCTTACGCAAGCTTAAGTGGCTTCTTGCTGACTTCACTGCAATCCAGGGGGAAAATGATCGTGTTAAAGGGATAGGCTGAAGCAAAAATAAAACCCTTTGAGATTGCTCGGTGCTCAGGAACGCTTTGGAGAGCAGCTCTGAGACAGCTTTGGCTACTCTCAGGTTGCAAGTCACAGCTTTTCCTGGGCCACACAGCTACCGGAGAGCAGCTGGGATGGTGTTCTGGCCTGAAAATGCATCCACAGAGCAGATGCTAGTGGTGGGGGGAGTGTTGGGAGTGTTTGGGTGCTCTTAAAAATCTTGTCAAAGTGATTTTTTTGGCTGCCAGGTTCTTGTGAAATTCTTTTTGGAATAGTTGGATACTCTGAAAGTTTTTAGTAGTAAAGTGAGGTAAGAGGTGTATAGGAAAACAAAACGGATTTGCTCGCATCTGTCTGATTATTCATTGCTCGCTTGGATTTTATGTTTTTGAAATATTTTAGGAGTGTTTTTTTTTTGTTTCCAAACTGAGATCAGTTCTTCAACAGTGAGCTATTATGTCCCCAGACAACAATAGTTCACTGTTTCATTAAATTCTGGTCATGCCATAAACATCCAAGACTTCAGTCAACTCCGTCACTTACAACTCTGTTTGCCGAGTGCCCCAGTGCTCTGCGATTGATGACATGTTGTACTTTGTTCTTTGATTTAATAAATACTTGGGGAGGTGGAGTGTTGTTAGCAGTATCTTCTTTGAATTGAATGTCAACAAATGGGTGTTGTGTAAACATTTTAAAGGAAACTTCCAATGTTGATACTGATGCCGTGAATTTAATGTGCCTCAGAATCAGAAGAGGCCGCAGTGTGCTCATGTGATAGGGTTTAAAAAGATGTTAAGTAATTTTCTCTGTAATGAGATTCTGTTGGAACTCATTTGACTTCTGCCCCCAAACAGAATTACATTGCTTTTAAGATTGCTGCTTAATCCGAAGAAGCTAGATAAGATTAGAAATACTGGAAGCAAATTTCCGCTAAATTTCAAGTTTCTTCTTTTCCGTCTTGGATTAGGTGAGGATGTTTGAAGCTGGTGCTTTGGCTTGTATTCACTTTCAGCTTTCTTTCAATCCTGTGACACGGTCTCCAGGCCTAGCGCTGAGGTGGGTTTGTAAACAGGACTCCTCTGTGTGGCCACAGACCTGGGTTTTGGCTTGTTGGGTTGTTTGTGTGTGCGTTTAGTTTTGGTTTGTGTGGGAGGTTTGGTTTCCTGGTAGGTGCTACTAATAGTTTCAAGTAACTGTGTTCTGGTTTTGCCAAACACTGTTTCTTACAGGACTTCTCTGTGTAAGTGCTTTTTATTACTGTCAGGAGCCCAAGTAACCGATATTCTAAGGTATGCATCCTGATAGATCAGGAACAGTGTATTTATTGGCTGTTGCATTTCCTGGTGGTTTGAATTTCTTCCTCATCGCACCTCTTAAGGAGAGGGCAGATTATGTCTCAGACTGTCCAGCACTCCCTGCTTGACATAGGACTTGACTGATTTTTAATATTTCATTACAAAAATAAACCAATATCCCTAAGTTACCTTACAGCAATCAACTGCATCCACCTTCTGTGCAAAAGCTGAATGTGCTATCCAGAAGCCATAAAAATGCTGATGTCAAAAATTGCTTATAGCATTGGACACACTAGACATGCTTCCATTTTTTATTGTTACAATGTTAGAGAGATGGTTGTAATTTATGTTGTTCCTCCAAGTTACTGCAGAACTATACCCCAAAATGTGGTTTCTCTCTCTTCCAAAGCCCAAGGACCACTTTGGGAAGCAGTGAAGGACAGCAAACCTCTGCACTGTCAGAGAACCTCTGTCAGAGCCCATAGCAATGTGCTGGGACCTCAAAACATTCCCAGTTATCCCTGCCTTGCCAGGGATAAGCATGAAAGGAAGCATTTGAAAGACGCTAATATTTGCATGCTTACTGGTCTGGAAACTTCCTTGATGACATGCATTAACAGTTGTAGATGAATTCTTTTTCTGCAATTTGATTTTAAAATTTTTTTTTAAAAAAATTATCTTGTGGTCCACACAGCCCTATTCAATTTCTGCAGAGAACAAGGTCAAAACTGTGCTTCCACACGCTGCTTGTAGGCTTTTCTGGTTAGCAGGGAAACTGGGGCTGCCCTCATAAAATTACATACGTTGAAGGCTGAAAGAGGGAAGATCTGTCAGCACATCCTCAAAAGAATTACTGATTCCTCTCCAAAAGGTGTACTAATAGCAGTTGGCAGCTAACTGCTTAGCTGAATTTTGCCCCGTGAGTTACTTGCTAAAAGAAAGCTGTTTCTTGGGAATGATTAACTCAATAAAACAGATTACTGCTAACGTAACTAAGGGTACCTTACTGGCATTGCGCTACTGCTTGTCACACTGCGTTGTGCTCTAATGGCAGTGAAGTGCCTGGAAAGCAATTTTATTGTTTACTCTTATGCCTGTGTAAATAGCTAATTTATCCTAATGACTGGATGGGACATAATTGGAAGTGAGTTTTCAAGGATGCAATATTCATATTAATTACGAGTGTGAACTGGCCATCAGGAAGACTCGATCCTCTTAATGCTGGTAAACATCATTATCTTTTCTAATGAGCTGTGATGACTGAGCGTAGCACTGCTCAACTCTGCAAGTCTGCTGTGGATGTCTGGTTACCAAAACCATCTCCCTAGAGAGTTTCCAACAGGTCAAAAATGCTTATGGGGACTTCCAGAGCTTTAGCACTTCCAAGATATATATATTTTAATTTTTTTTTTTTCCAAGGCTTATATCCCTGAGAAAGGAGGTGGCACTGGGGCAGAAAAGCTGGATTTTGCTCACAGCTCTGTGCTTGGCCGTTCTCTGTGTGACCTTGGAGAAGTGGCTTTGCTTCTGTACAGCAGGGCACGGAAAAGGGTAGTGGTTGCAACCAAAGGTGCTGGGGTGTTGAAATGGCAACGGAACCTTGCCGCAGGAAACCCTGCAGCCTGCTGCAGCCAGCAAACATTCCTGTGCTCTGCTGTTCACAGATAAACACAGGGAGGAAAAAATGAAATTCAGCTCTTAGGACACAAAATGTTTTTACACAGTGAAACTGTTAAACGCTTCCATTGAGAGAACAAAAATATTCTCTAGCACAGACCCTATCAAATCCATAAAACACCACTAGAGAGAGAATATTAGAAGTGGCAGCATATTGTCGGCTTAGTGTTGCTCTTGCCTTTGTTGGAAGAAATTAAAGTATTTCATACTACAGCTTTTCATGTCAGAAAGTAACCAGTTGGTTCACTGTGACCAGATTGACTTCCACACCTCCTCCAGCTTCTGGGTTGTGGTTTGATACGTTTGCAAGTGAAAAATAACGACGGCAAAAGTTAATCATGGTTGAAGCAATTTCTTTTTTTTTATTAATGCAAGCACATCCAGTCAAACACAGAATATCCTGCTTTATGGTACAGCTTTATATTTAGCATTTCAGCTCAGAATAGCAAAACACGGTATTTAAGGAATGTATCAAACTTAGGGAGGAAAAATAAAAGGGAACCAATGTAGATACTGCATGGATTTCAAGTATATACTTGGACTGATTGACCGGTGAAGTGCACATTCATGTGAAAGCTCTTTTATACATTTACAGAAAGTGTTCTAAAATTGCATTTCAAATATATATTTTTTTTCTTAAATTTTAAGCATCCCTTTTAAACTTCAATTACATAAACAAAGCTGATATACAATCCCTCGTATAGTGTCTGACAATGTTACTAGCTAGAACATCTCTGAAAGTGCAAAACACTGTAATAATACAGTATAAATATTCTTACTGGAATCCAGGGCTGAAGGCCAGTACTTCAGCACAGGAAAAATAGCAGCAGGTCATAAGAATTATCCCTTCCCCTTTCCTGGGCTGTTCTTGTTAGCAGTTAGTATTCTACTTCTTCCTTCCTCGTGGTGTAACTTGTTTTTGTTTCTCTTTGATGCCAATGCTATGGGAACAGCAAAATGTTGATTTGTCTCCCTTCCTTACCTCAACTTACTCCTCTAATTTTAAGTATCTGCCAAGGGGGAAGTCAAAGAGGGAAAGCTCTTTTTAATTTCTCACCGTACTCCGGGGCCAATAGAGCAAATTTCTGCTCAGTGCTTGCAGATGCTCCATCAAACAGTGGCACTGCTCTTGGCTGTAGGCACTCAAGCAAGGAGAGTCTGCTGGACTGGAATAAAGCACACCCTCAGTCCAGCAAGTCTTGCCCCTTCTTCAACAGAAGGCAGAATAAGATAAACACCATCTACCTAGAGCTGGTCATTTTTAAACAAGTCCTTGCAGAGGTCTTCTGCAAGGCTCTGTTAGGGAGGCTGTAACCACTGTCAACTCTAGAGGGACTGTTTTTGTTGGCTTTTTGTTGTTTGGGTTTTTTTTATTTTTTTAAGAAAACAAAAACCCCAGTCTTATTATCTGGCTTGAGTTATTATCTTATATTTAGCCCTCAAGCCTTCAGAGAAAAATTACTGGAAAAGAAAAGTAGGTATTTGTGGGTAATAACTTGTTCATTAGACAAAACAGTTTTTAATCTGAGCCTATTTTTTTTTTTTTCTTTCTCAACTCAGAGATCAGATGGGAAAGTCCTAACTATATATGTTTTTTCCCTCCAGGAAAGGAACACCTTGAATCTTAACATAAGCTCTTCAGGTACTTAGATAGTCAAATTAGGTGTAAACTCAATACTAAAAGGAGAAATTAGAAATGGCAAGCATCAGTGGGTTTGCAGATCACCTCTAATTTTGGTACCGACCTGTTCAAAGGTTTGACTGACTTCTTAGAGGGTTTGCCCTTAGATTTCAATGGGTTCTGTCCCAGACAGTTAATCATGGCTTGCAAAAGACTAGAAAAAAACTTACATTCTAAGCTGGTCTTGGTTTTGACTGTCTGTAAGTACAGACTGGACTTTTCAAAGGAACCAATGGAATTAAATGACCAATTCATGGCAATGAACTCTTCTTTTAAGCTTCTTTGGAAACTTTAGCCTTAACTTCAAATTGGACATCTGAGTTTACTTCCCTTTCCCCGGCCCATGATGATTTTTTTTGTTTTCCAAAAATTCTTTTTAAACAAACATATTAGGCCTGTTTTGCAGAGATTAGAATCTAGGTTAGACATTCTTCTCTTAAAACAAAACAAAAAAATTCCCTGATTTTTCAAAAGGAAAACACAAACTATTCTGACAGCCAGAATTTAAAGGATAGTTCGCAGAAGTATTAAAACTTAGACATGTGTGCATCACCACGTGTGCACACGCACATACTCGCACACAAACGCACAGACCCCAGCAGTTACCCTCTCTTACCTCTTTACATCATGTAACAAAAATAGGTTTGCTGCACCATCAGTGTTACAGGCAGGTATACTCTACTTCATGTGCCATAATTCTCCGCTTTATTTAAAAAGTACATTTGTAGCTGGTTTCGAGACATCCATATTTTTATTTCCCTTACTTCCAGCCCAGCGTCAGAAGGTACAACTACACAAGCTCAGTACCTTGTAAGGCACTATTTGCTGATGGAGGAGAGGAACAAACACTTGTGAACATCTGTGAACAATTCTGCTGATTTGAAGGAGACCCTTCGTTCCAAAGCTAGGGAGACATACTGAGTGTTCTGGAGGATACTGGTCCAATGGGGTGTTTAACCTGAACACTGGCTTCGGTTAGGATGTGTGTTTTAATTTGTATTTGTTTTGGTGGAAGTAATAAAAAATAAAAATTTGGATGCTGATAGAATAAGATACCATCTCCCATGATACATTTCATCTCTGAGAACAGGGCCCTGCCCTTATATTTAAAATAAAAAACCAAAACCCTTCAGTAAGTGCCTTAAGGTTGACATGTGAAATATTTACCACATTTTATTTCATAAAAGTTACTGTATATACAAAACAGACCTCATCCAGTGAGGTCTTTCTTAGCTCAGTCCAAGTCTTTCATTCAGGTTGTAAAAACATGTCCATTAGGTGTGCTTCAAAGTCTGCAAATCGGATCCAAAAATCTCAGGCTCTATTAAGCAGAGTTGTCCTAAAAGACAAAGCAATAAAAAATAAAATTTCTGTCACAACGAAAAGTTTTTCGGTTTTGGCAATAGATATATCTTGCATCATTAGGTGAAAGCCTCTCTTCAAGGGATACATTTTTAACTGCTAGAAACTGGAATAAATCTGTGCATGTCAATAGCTGACATTAAATGAGATGAAAATTTAACTTGCATAACATTACCTCAGGCCCTTAGGATGAGCTCAGGCACATAACATATGTTCCTCTGTCATCCTAAACTACTGCAGGCTGAACAGTGCTGGATTTCATGCAAGGTGCATTTCATGGGGGTTGTAAGTGAAAAGCTCACGTGGACATCCCAAGAAATGTTGGGATCAGTGGGAAACAGTCTCTTGTTTAGGAGAATAAAGCCACGATGTGCCTCGACAGAGCTCAGGGCATGCAGGCTTTGTTCATTCTCTGTCTGGTACAGATCTGTTAGATCTTCATGTTTAGCACGATTTACAAATCTCTGCCTTGGCCTCAGTATTGGGAATATTCTAATTAATTGATCTCATCATGTACATGGGAGTGGTGCTTCCCATTCTCAGAAGGATGAGGAGTCTTTGAGACTTTATTCCTTCGGGTAGGCTGACAGCATAGTCCTAGAAATTTTCATCCTTTTGTACGATTTGTAAGTGCACAGCTACGATGAGAGCACTTTCTTAGTATCTCTATAGGTTTGCTCCCCTGAGAAAATCATGTCTGAACACTGCTACACATGCAGATTATTTTACTGTGTTTGATAGCCTAAGCAAAGGATGTTCCCTTTCACAGTCCCAGCAGTGATCTTGCAGCCTCAACAGATCTGGCTGGGAAAGCTGTACCAAAATCCAAGCCCCACTGAATTTTTTTCAGGTTTAAATTTTGAAGGAAAAAGAACTGTATGTTATGGTTTTAAGCTGGGCAGGCAAATAGGGCAGAAGAAGCTGATGGCCACACGCTTCCGTGTGTCTGCAGAAAGACTCATGTTCTGAGGAAGCTTCATACCTGAGTGTTTTCCAGCTGTCTTTTTCCATGTGGTTTTCTGGACCTTCGCTTTCAAAGGATGCAATGAACAGAGCTGGTAAAAAAAAAAACAAAAAAAAAACCAATCAGATACATGAGTTCTTTACCTAAAAAACCCCCTGAAGGTTAGAATACAGCAGCTGTAACTTTGCAGTCTTCATTATGAATTTTTTTCTCATCAGAAAATATGATTTGGCATGTTAATATTTTTCATCTGCATATTTTGTCTCTTTTTAACACATAGAAAGACTCACAATGTTCAGTAAAGGATTTTACCTTCTTCACTATAAATAGGTGCTGTGAGTAGATAGCTCTGGATTTTCTTGTCTTTTTCGAAAGGACACTCAACCTGCTTCCATGTCAGGAAATCATGAATCTGTCTCGAAATTTCCCAGAACTTCTGCATGAAGTAATTAGAAGAGTATTATTAAAATAGTATTTGTTTTCTTTGAAATATTAGAGCCTCTCATTCTTATTTATGTTGCTTCTCATTGTCCCTTACTCCGACTTACATGGAATTGGTCACAGCACCAAGCCTGACAGAATTCAAGAAGCATTTGGACAATGCTTTCAGGCACATGGTGTGACTCTTGGGGGTGGTGCTGTGCAGGGCCAGGAGCTGGGCTTGGTGATCCCTTGGAGTCCCTTCCAACTCAGCATATTCTGTGATTCCTTCTTATCCTTTCCTCTTATGCCTTCCTTCATCTCCCCCTCTTGCTGCTAGTTCCTCATCGGCTGTCAGCCTCAAGTTTAGAACAGGGTATCTCTGCTAATCAGCTGATCTTTTGCCTTCAATTTTTTTCATCATCAACCTTTTCTTCATATATAACAGTGCCTATTTTCTGTGTTGAGTGTCTACATTAGCCTCTGACTGGAACTGGACAGTACATAGTTTTTATTTGCTTTACTTTTTACATTTCCGAACTTCAATCTAAAGGAAACGTGACACATCTGATCTTTTCATAAAGCGCTCTTTAAATTTAGGAAATCAAAATAACATGTAGAAACATTTAGATATCCTTTCCTTCCTAGGATTTTAAGAAATCTGTAATTACTTACGGTTTGTCCTGCATGTTCTGTGTGTCCCCCTTCACTTACACAGCCTTAATGATGACAAAAAATTTTGTCAAGAAGTACTTTTGACAGGCTGTGTGGCCTTTTGGATGTTCATGTTTATTAACTGGGAGAGAGAGCCCAGAAGCTGCAGAACCTTCCTTGCAGACCTGAGAAATACCATTTGCTGGCTGGGTGTAGTGTTTATAGCTCGCTGAACTGATGAGGTGAAATCAGCTAAGGCTGATGACTCAGACTGAAGCTACCCTTTAAATTTGATCAGATACGATGGCTTGCTGCCACAGAAAAGCAACTGCTGGCTTTCCCAGAAATCTGATTCAAATCAGCTCCCCTAGACAAGGACACCACTTGGTCTGGATCACGTGGGCACTGAAGGAATGGGTAACATAACGAGCCACAAGTCCGAAGCTGGCAAACGCTCGCAGTGCTCCTGGTTTAAGTGGCAGTGGGGTTTCTGCAGGAGCAGAGTCCTACCTTGAAGTTTATCTGCCCGTTGGGCAGGCGGTTGGTGTGTATCTTGTGCAGGAAGTAGATGTCCTTAATGAAGAGGTTGAAGACCGGGATGACGATCTTCTCGCGGTTGCTGTTGGCGGTCTGGGAGCGCTGCGCCGCTCCCTGCAGGGCTGTGCGGTAGTTGCAGAAGTTGCTCGATGGGTCCATGTGGTGCTGTTTTTGTGGAGGGGGGAAAGGGCAGTCGGGTTAATTCATGTTTGCTAAAAATAAAAAGCTTTACTCTAACCATCAGAGTTCATTCTTCATAGCTTCATTTGGCCCCTTTTTAAACTTTCAAGATAGAAGAACCTGCACCCAGACCTGATTAGTATAAAGGTACTCTAACTTCTACCTTGCTTGAAAGGAGGGTTCTGTACTGGCTTTACATCTATTCCATTAACAAAGCAGACTGAAAGGAAATCATAAGTGACTCTCTGGGGGAAAAACCAAAATTCTCTTTTGCTGTCGCCTCTCTTTCTGGTGATGGTTTCAATTAGGTTTTGTTTCCATGCACGTCTCCACTAGGTGGAGTCCTCTAATTAGTTTTAAGGGCAGCATTCACTGGAGTCGGGAACTACCTTGAAGTTAAATGGGCAAAAATATGCTAGGAAGAAAGGATCTGAAGAGAGCTGGCATCCACTTTTCTTTGCAGACAAGTAGAGAGTTTGAAATTGAGGAAACGCTCTCATAATGTTTATGTGCTGGTGACTGCTGACAGGGGTGTGTCTCTGATCTCCGACAGAGTAATTAGCAGAGGTTTGGATGAAACCATTTGGTAGATTTCTATATAAAGTCAAAACTTTATACATACCTCTAAAACATCAAATTTGGCTGTTTTGACCTTGGACCAGGTTTTCTTTAACCGTGCCACAGGGCTCAAGTTCATGCCAGCTGAATGCAGAGAGAGGGGAGACAAAGAAATGACTGAGTTGAAGAAAACACGGGGCTCATATAACTGGGCTTATGTATCAGCACCACACATTCTGGAAGGTGTTTCAGCTTGACAATCAGAAGCTGTAGCTAAAGCTCACCCACCCACACATTAATCTGTCACTGGCAGATACTGTCCCTGTGGAAGGGTGCATGCTCATGTGGTCGGCCAATTTAGGGCGAGTACGAGCATAGTCTCGCCAGTCAGGTTGTAAAACGGAGTGCCTTTTGCCATCTGTGTTAAGGATACTCACAGATAATAGCCATCATTGAGTTGAAGTTTCCAATGTTGAAGCATTCTCTTGCCACATCGATGAAAAATTCCACCATTCTTGTACGCTGCTTTTTCTTCACAACCTGGGGAAAAAACCACCGAGGTCTGTTAAGAGAGAAGGGATGGTCTGAATTTTGGATAGGCTGTCCAGCCAAAGGCACTGGAACAGCTTCAGTGAATAGACAGTTCAAGACTTTGTCCAGCTAAATCTTAATAGAGGCCTCAGGATATTTAGGTAAGATTAATGTTTAATAAAACAGCAGAAATATTTGGGGTGACTACCAATTACTTGAGCAGTTGTGGGGGAGTGCAGGTTTTTGTTTACACAGAAAAGTCCGTGTCTTAGGCAATTTTGCATAAACGAGCTGGACACTTTCAGCAATTTCCTGTTACTGGAAAAGGAAGATAACATGACACTGCTATCAGAAAGAATATATGCAAAGCATTTAAACCTCTCAAGACAGGGGGGGAAAGCACTGAACAGACTGAAGATCAGGGACATGGAACCTAAATGTGAGAGAAAACAATTGCCACATCCTGCTTTTCTTGTTCTGCTGCCTGTACTCCTAAACGACCTGTTGAGAGCAGGTAGTGATGATGAGCAAATGCACAAATTCCCACTCATGCAAACGTGCAAAGGATCAAGCAACTGATGCCGAACATCTGATTTGCAAATTCTTTTATAAACGGCAAAGCAAAATTAATTATTGCCTGGATTGCATTCATTCATGAAAATATTTTCCCTGTTTAAGCCTAAAAGTTCTGTCTGGCTTATATAAAAAATGGCTCCTAAGCAGTGACTGCAGACTCTCTGACCTAGTACTTTAGTTTCTGTCATATCAAAAGAAAATGATTCAGCAGTCGAAGGCCTGGCTTAGCCCTCAGTGTGCTAAAACCTTTCTTTGATGGTTTAGTAAATGTATGAGCCCTACCAGCCAGCTCTGGAAGTGTCTTGGTGTGCCTTTGCAACGCACTTCTGAGAGCAGGAAATTTTAAGAGTTTAGGATCAGTACACCGGACTTCATGAAAATGCAGCAGGCATTGGGATTTCCACAGAAGGGCTACTGACCAAGCAGGAATAGGGAAAAAAACCTCCCATTTGCTAGAACTGGAATTAATAGAAATCTAAAAAGAAGAATAATCTAATAAGAAGCCAAAAAGAGAACACACATGCAAAAAAGAAAGGGGAAAAAAAAGAAAGGTTTCTGGGCCAGTACACCTTCCATTTCTTTGCTTATTATATGACAGAAGTTAAGTTATCTTAACCTCTAATAAGGTTATTTTCCCTCTTTTTTTTTAACCTTCAAAGTAGTCCACTTTCTTTCCAGACTTTAAAAAAAGCTTATTCTTGATTTTTCCTGCAGTGAATATTGTATGAGCAGAATGAATGAATATAAATTTAAAAATGAACATATGACAGTGCTAATGTTATCTAAATGCAGTGGAAGGACAGCTGTTTATTGGTAAATCTGCATTTAAAGATGAGCATTTTTAAAGAATCTTTTGATGTATGTAAAAAAAGATAAATCCAAGAGCTCCTGACTCAGTCCACACAAGTTCCATTTCCCTGCATGACTAATGCAGCTGCACAAAATTAGAGAATATATGCGAAGTCAAACATAGCCTTGAACCCTTAATCACATGAGCATGCAAATAATTTAATGCTTGAATAATGCTATTATCTTTAATTGCACTGCTAATGTTTAAATCTCATTTAGACCACTGCCTGGCTCTTGTCCTTAAGGCCAGGATCCCTTTGCTATCTTGTTTTCTATGAATACCTACCCGACAAATCTCTGTAGCCACCAGCATGCTGAGACAATTGAACCAATTGTCATAGGCCTCCAAATTATAGGTTTTGGTCACATCACTTCGGCACTGTAAGAGAACAGGTCGCACGTTAAATCTCTCCTGTATCGTGATAAAGTCAAAGTTTACCAAAGCATAAAACTTCCTTTTCATCTCTTGATCAAGTCTTGTTGTGCATTTTTTAAGACGTGAGCTTAAAGAAGCTTGGAAAATGTCAGTCTTTCTTGCACAGAGTGTACTCAAATAATGGAGCGTTATTCTTTACTCTGGTTCATCTTTGTTTCTTTTTCCCTCTGTACACCTTTTTGTACCTTGTGATTATCCAGGGAGTCCATGTGGCTGACAATCTGCATCAGATCCTCTGGGTAAATGTTGCTCACCCTTTCCTGTGTTTGGAGAGAGGAGAGTGTCATTGTACAGACAAACAGAGAGTTCCGTGGAAAAAAAAAATCAAAGTTAAGAGAACATTTTGGTAACTTTATCTTCCTACAGTGTAGCTGTGTGAGGTGCTTTTATCAGTGTACCCAACTGGTCTTGTTGATTACCTGACTTGGTATTTTGTTATTAATACACTGGAGGCTTTCAGTGAAGCCATAGCAAATTTCGTATTGATGAGTGTATTAATATTTAGTAAATGGAAACCAGAATACTCCACCCCAATCAGTGTCTCACCAGTTCGATGTAGGTCAGCTGCTGTGCCAGGATCAGAGGGTCACAGCACACACTCAGGATGTCCTTTTGAGTTGACTGCGGCTTGGTTTTGAGGATGGTGCCCTTGTCAGTAACAGGCTGCCGGAATTTCTCTCTGATTTCCTGGTACTGGCTCCGTGCAGAGAGGGCCATCAGGAGATTCTGTGTCATCTGGCTAATGATCTTTTTCACTGTTCCATTTTCCTAAGCAAAAGGGAGAAACAGCAACTGCTAAAAACCTTTAGCTATTGCAGACATGGATCACCAGAGAATTTCTGCCTGGGAAAAATAAATGCCTATTATCCATTTTCTTTCATCTTTTCTGAGCTGATCATTCTGTGACAAATGACCTTGTCCTAAATATCCGTGCAGCTCCATAATGACACTGTTATGCCTGCTCGCCTTGCTGGGCCGGCTGCTCTGCTCCTTTGGGTAGTGCCCCATTTCCAAGGCGTCCGTGTGAGCAGCTGGACTGGGCACGTGAAAGGTGCTGGAGTTGTGCTTGCACAAGGCTTCCTGGAATCTCTGTGCACCAAGTGCCAAAAAGCTCTCATTCTGAGCAGGCCCACTGATGAATCCAGCCTGTCTAGCCCCCAAGCAGAATCCAGGGAATTCACATTATGTCCAGGAATATACCCCTAAAATATCTCGACTTAGCTTTGAACAGCTACAGCATCCAAATATTTATATAAGAGCACAATATACATCATGTTCTTGGACAACTGAAATGCCTTTCCTGTTTATCATGTGCGGATTTTAAACACAAGATTTGTAAGGATTCATTGAAAGGTAAAGCCACAGGAACATAATCCATCTGCTCCAGTGTTTTGACAATTAAGGGGATTTTTTTTTTTCCCGCCATTGTGTCCTATAGACATTTCTCTGAGATCAACCCCAAAGAGCTAACTTGATCGCCTTCCTACTCCTCCATCCTGTCTGTTACTGCTTTAAGTGACCTAGGTTTCTTCTGCTGCTGGGAAAATTAATTCAGCCAGATAGTCCTTCTTTTCCTCACAGAATCATTCTCTTGCTTTCATGCAAATTGCTTTTCTTGAAGTTAACCACAAGGTTCACTTCTGTCAGTCAATGGGACACGCTAGAAAGAACTGCAATGAATCTGTGACCATTCAAAGGAGCCACTAATGTGCAGCAATGACTGAAATTATGTAGCAGATGTGAGAGATGATGACTACCAAATACTTGTATATTGCGTGTTATAATTAAGCAATAATGGTGTCAGAATGGTGCTTTACAAGGCAATAATCTGACTCCCAAGTGAAATCAAATGAAAAGCTGAAGGCAGTGTAGCTCATCTTGAGGCTGGATTACTGCTGAACAGCAGCTGTCTGGAGTCATTTCTGATACTGTGCTACAAGTGTTCAGAAATGCCAAGGGAGCCCGGTGGAGGCGGCTGAAACAAAGCAGAATTCTGCTCTCTGGTGTGCTGAGCTTCCCACTGCGAGTGGTTTGTCTTCAGCCGCCGTGCCTGACTTGCCCATGTGTCTGGGAGAAAGCAGACTTGCTGATATGGATTGCAGAAAATGACACTTGACTATAGGTGAGAGTATGGCAGATATGTAAAAGTGATCAAAGAAACTCAGAGACAGGAAAAGCTATGGCTTGCTTCAGCTGTTATGAATTTATTAGCATCTCAATGCTTAGACAAATGTCCTTAAGAGTTTTAGCAGTTTCCTTTCGTTACTAGTTTTACCTTAATTTTCCCTACAACTGTGGAAGATAAGTCAATGACTGTACAATGATTCGTGCTTGTTTGAGTTCATTTTTACCAGCTTTGGGGTGCAATCCTGGCTGTAGCTTTAGCTATTTGGGATGCTGATATCACTAGGACACCACCTCACTGCTTTGTGTGAGTTCTCAGTTGAGTTCCTGCCTTATGCATGAAGAACAGTGTCCTAAGGGGATTTGAAAAAGCTTTAAAATACAAAATAAACCCCCAACCTTTACCATAGTTCCGTGCTGGAGCATGGTATGGGGGGGTAATTTGATACGGTAACAAAAACTTAGTGCAAGAGCTGCTTTTTGTCAGTGTCCAGTTAGTATTTCCTAGGGATCAGGTGGGGCACAGCTCTACACTGATGAAATTTGACTGGTAGCCTTGTTAAGGGGGTAAAGAGGGTGGTGCTGTCAGATGGGTGTCATCAGATGCCTCGGACATCACAGCACTGAGCCGTTCCATGAAGATGGGTTTTTCTCAAAGGACATTATTCACACATAAGAGTGGGAAGGAAGGGGAAGAGAAAGAGAGAAAGGGCACAACTTCTTTCTAGTTCAAAGTAATAGACAAATTAAATACTAAGATAGAGATGCTAAATAAAGCCTCTGCCAAGTCCCCTTTCACAGTAATATCTCTGCCAACATGCACCCCCCCTTTGCCCTTGTCTGCAAAGAGAAAAGAAGGCACGTCACAGTCCTATTTCCTCTTCCCCTCCTGCTGAGGCACTGCCATTCTCATAGAGCACCCACGTAAACATCTCTGCTGATGCAACAAAACCAACGTGCTTCCTTCTGACACTTGGTAACACCTCACTCTATTGTCCTACCCCTGATTCATGCCCTGCTGTCAGACCTGTTGTTCTTCATTTTTCTCTGTACTTGAATCAACAAAAGCACATAATACAACTGTCTTCCCAGTTCCTCCTAATGGTTCTCAAAAATATCTTCAAGTTATGGGTGCAAAAACAATGAGAAGCTTCTACTTCTGTATAAGTAAGACTTCACGTTCCTACAAACACTTTACAACTGATTCTCTTGTTCTAGTTCTTGATTATACTCTTCCTTCTGTCTATTGGTTGTTAACAGTGACTTTCCCAATGAACGAAAAGTGTAGGCTTTGTGAGTGTTGTAAAAAAGCCNGCCCCCTTGTCCCCCACCCTCCAAAAAACTAACAGCCCTTGTTTTATTTGCTTTATCTGTGTGCTTTAGAAGGTTTTTTCAGGCCTAGTTTTCTTCACAGGCTAGAAACTCAGAGCTGTTAAGGCTGGTGATGGACTAGCTAGCAGAGCTCAAAGATAAGCTTTGTGGCAATACTGTGCCTGTCACCTGAAACATTGCAATGAACCAGCTGCTTATTGTTGTTAGAAGCTGGGAATGAGCTACTAAATAATAAACATCTTCCCCTTGGCCAAGAGTACATTTGATACAACTAGCTGGTGTGTCTTGCAGAACTTAGAGGTACAGAGTGGTAACAATGTACAAAGGATGATCTGTAGTTCATTATTAAATCCTCTTGAGCCATTACAGTTGCTGCTCTTTCTCCTTCTGCACCGCAGTCATTTTTCACGTTGTCATGACTATTTTCTCTCTTCTTCTTACTGTGGTGATTAGGCATAGACAGTTTCTGCTAATGGACCATTAAGTCCATCAGGCAGCCCATGTCCTGTGGTTACCCTGACAGCTTAGCAACTGCTGCTGCAGTTCATTTAGAAAATACTGCCTGCAGGATCGTACAGAACATGGCACAGTTCATGGAACAGTTGACAAATACTACTTTAGCACTTAACTTTTTTTTTCCCCTCCCACCCCTACCTCATCACATTGTGTGATCCTGTGAGCAATCTCCTTCAACTCTTTCATGGATTTTTCATCTTGGAAATCATAGGGGAAAGTTTCAGTCCATTCCTTCAGGAGCTGAATGATTTTGGCAGCGAAGGATTTCAGTTTTGCCTAGGGAAGAAACAATGAGTTGGTTACTGACCGTAGACCTGTCTGACTGCAAATTAAATTAGCTGATAAAGGTTCACAGAAATCTAGAGACACCCTTGAAAATACTTTGCATTAATAGTAGGTGGTGGGGACAAAAAAAAGAACATATTTAACTGTGAGCTAGATTCTTAAATAGTATCATTTAGCCTCCTTTCATGATAGCTTGGTAATGTCTCTTACCAAACACTTTGAAGACATTTTCAAGGTTAGTTGTATAAAACCACGAAGATGACAGAACAGTTCAAGTGACTTATTTAACTGAAGTCCATGGGATTTAAGCTGATTTATGCCACCTGAGGCAGCAGTACTGTAGTGTTTGAATTCAAATGTGTACAAACTGCAGAACTCTACCAACCCTCTCCCGTGAGAAACATTCACAAAAACATTTCTGTTCTATAGAATTTATCAGACCATCCAGACTGAGCTGTATGTTAAATAAATGAATGACAGGAAAGACGTGTGTGTTCTCTCCATGACATCTAAATCAAAACAGACTTTGAAAAGAAAAGGTATTGGCTTTTGCTCAAAAAGCTATCAACCACAGAAAGGTTATTTCTCTACATTTTTTCTGTTACCTGTGAATCTTGTAAGGCTTTTCATCAGTTAGACCTGAATTGGCTGCCAATTACCCCCCCCTCCATTGTGTCAATGGACAGCAGCATCAGTACATCCAAGGGAGCACTCTTGTAAAATTGGGAGTGTGAGTGCTAAGAACTCTTTTAATGAACAAGAAGAATCAAACCTTAATTCAGGTTATATTTATCCTCCTACCCAACTTGTGATGCACTGAGGAAAAAGAGGAAGCTTTGCTTTGTGTTCCCTCCCCACTTGTGTCTGTGCAGAGTCCCCCCAGTCCCCCCAGGCAGCAGTTCCCTCTCCCCAGCAGCCTCTTTGGGGGGCAGGAGGGGACTGAGCGTGTGAGTGTCACCACAGGAAACTGCTGTCAGACAAACAGACAATGTCTTCAAATGCTGGTAGCCACTCCTGCCAACACATCATCTCGTGATGGTACGTCCCAGTTTATTTAATCAAAACCAAAGGTCAAGCTGGTTTTGTTTTGCTTTTTTAAAAATATCTCACCATTATATAGTCAATGAGAATATCAATAATCCTTGATAAGAACTTTGAAGTTAAGCCATACACCCTTGAATCCTCAATCTGAGAATAAGCCAGTGCCTCCTTGTCAGTCTAGAGGGAATTTTTCTGGGTTGTTTTTGGGTTTTTTAAGACTTGCAAACTGCTAGCATGCATTTCCTACCTGTTTTTATTGACAGGGTTTAATCGATGCTGCTAATGAGAGAAACACAGAATAGCTGGATAGGGAGGGCAAAAAGAAAACATCACCATTCTTTTTGCCAGCAGTGGGCATTCCTGCAAAGCAGTGTCTCAGTGCCCCTCATGTGGAGCTTCAAGCTATTTCTCAGCAGTGTGGGGCAGAGTTCCAGATTATAGCTGCCTGTCCTCCAGACTCCCACTGTCATCTGCCTTGGGGAAAAGACAATTTATACTTATTTACTAGCAAATGCATGGAGCCTGACATTATTAAAAGAATAATCTGTAGGTGGTGATTGACAATTAATTAGCCAGGGAGTGCACTTCTATTCAATTCAACAGGTATGTGCCTACTCCACTTTTGTTTACCAAAAGCTGCCACAGAACTGTTTTTTAGTATTAATCATCCTGACTATCCTTTCTTTTTCATTTTTGGAACTGAAAAAGGAGTGGTGAGGGCAAAAAGGTTTCAAAATCCCACCTTAGGCCATGGCAAGCCTCTCCATATGAATACTCAGTTCATAAAGAATTTATGGGTTGTCTAGACTGACCCCAGCAGCTGAAGAGACTAAATCAGTCATAGCTGATGCTTTTTTAATGCTGGTGTGTGTAAGATTGCTCCTTGAAGACCAGGAGCTCACTGAAGAGGTAGCATTGGCTGTCATGATTTGAAGTGTGTGTAGGGTAACACCAGGCTATATTTCATCAGGATTTTTAGGCGCCAGTATAGAGGGAAAAGGTTTGAAGGAGAAAAATGAAGCTCTGTGCTTGTAGTACTCAGCCAAATTACCCCAAATTATACTCCGTGTACAGCTTAAAACACAGTGATTTATGAACGCTGACTTCCCATCTGTTGTATCCACTTTTGAGTTGTTATGGTTCGCCTTCTTCGTGTGGAAAGCCAGGCATGTTGCAAGACAAACTGCAAACTGTATCGCTCTTCAGGTTTAAAAAAGCTTAATGTTTCATCAGATGCTTTTTAGCACTCGTGAAAATAAGGTGTACACCTTCTGAGAACAATGCTAAAAGTCCTCAGCACAGTAGAACATGGGATTTCTGTTTCGTGTGCACTCTGGTGAAGCCCAAAGCAGCGTGACAGGCTTGGTGCACGTGGTAACCCAGATGGAAACCTCACAGATCTGTGGGTAGCAGCACAGTTTCCTTTCTGTCATGGTTGCAATGAACCTACCAACCTACTTTTCTCTAGTCCTACTCCAGACATGAGCCTCCCCTTGTGAGGCCTGACAGAGTTCTCTGGAGTCCGTGGGAATAGTTCTCCCATAAATATTTCTTTGAGAAGAGAAATAATTCTATTAATTTAAGTACTGTGGATTGACCCTGTTCTGCATGAGACAAGCCAGGACTGAAAAACAACTCCTAATTAGAAAGGAGGGCAATAGCAGCACTGAACTTGTAGGAAAGATTTAATGGCAATGACCTGGTTATGAGTATTTTTTGGTTTTAAAAAGGAGAACATACTGGCATCAAAACCTAGGGGAAACAGGAATTTTTGAAGGGACTTATCTATTTCGAGGCTGGCAAAACAAGCTTAATAGAAACTAACTTCTACTTTCTCCTGTTATTTCTTACTTCTTTAACTTTAGGTATATAAAATACTCTCTAGCTGGAGAAAAAATGTACCACAGTTGTAAAAGCAGGGGTTTTTTTTCCATTCAATAATACCATACAAGTGATTTTTCCCTGATAATGTCGTTTGAGATTTTCCAGTCTCTAATGCACTTATGGAGAGTTAAATTTTTTCCTTTATGGTCAATCTTAACTACTGACTTGTATGTTATAATTGAGGACTTAAACTGTGAAATTCTTGCTCTTTAGGAGTAGTTAAAAGGACTCTAAGCAGGCTCCAAGACACCCCGGAGTGTTTTTCTTTTCAATCCATTTTTCTCTGGGTTGTATTTCTGTAGAACTCTTTGGCTAGCCAGTAATATCAAAACCAACAGAATGAGAAGTACTGTGGTGTGTGACCTCAAAACCTGGTTTCTTGCCACTTTTTCAGCTCACATGCTATCCAGGCACCGAGTTGCCCAGCTCGTCTTAAGAGATTTGCATAAGCAAATTCTATCAGAAATGATCAGAGATGCTTTAACTGCTTTTGTCAGCTATTTCCTGCTATGCAGCCACTTAATTAGAAGGTGTTGGTAGCTGATGATACCTTAATGGATTATGACTGTGAATACTTAAGCGTATCTTGAGTCAAGAGTTTGCTGTATGTGAAATGAGATTTTATTTGTTGCCACGTAGGAAAACAAATGTTTGCAAACGCTAGTGGCCAAACTGTTCTGTAAAACATACAGGTGCTTGCAGTAGAGGGCAGTCAAGTAGTAATTTGAGAGGAATGTCAGAAGTTTAGGGAGTGTTTTCCAAGAAGTTTGTGTTTAGAAGGCAGGAAGAAATTACAGCTTATATTAAGGAGGTAGGAAGGGATCAAGGGCATAGCAGAAAGAGCAACCAGAAAAGCATGCAAATTAAAGCCACCTCCCAAAAGCGTTCTATTGTCACCCTGCTGTTTGCTGGTTTTCCTGCAGGCCCGTTTCCAAGTTGCCAGCAGGTGTAAGAATGTGGGTGTTTGGAACATGAGCTGCTCTGTTTGACATCCTGTTGTTAGGATGTACTGCCCTTTCATTTCTGTTAGGAAGCCATGATTTTTTAACACATCTGCTGAGAAGCCACACCAATACTACTTCACCATTAGTGTTGTATCTCTAAACACCCAGCTGATTTGGTCCCCAAAGACTGCTTTGCTTTGAACATCTCTGAAGTGCATTGTTATTCACCAAAGTTTCATCTTGCATCCCATTCATTTTAAATCCAAGTATTTCACAGACGTATGTAGACACTTTCTTCTCACAGCAGTCTTTCCCTACGTACGGCTACAGCTCAGATTGACTCATTCCATATTTCACGTGGTCCTGGCATCTTTTAGAGGTTCCCCTCTCTGTTGTTTAGTTACACGTTGCTGAGGAACCATTACAACTTACAGAGCAGAGTGTGCTCAGTCACAAATTAAGTTTGGCAGTGATGCTGGGGACAATTATCACCTCCGAGTACAACACTAGATGCAGTGGTTCTGGCATCTTCTTTCCCTGACCCTTGGTTTCCCCAGCACCTACAGGATGAGCTGTGCAGATATTTGGAGAGCAGATCAGGGGACAGACCTGGATGAAAGTCATTTTGCACCATGGTTAGTTTGTCCTGTGGAGCAATTTTGTGACATTAATAAGAGGCTACACATCAGGAATACCATGGGAGAAAAAGCCTTAGGGCGGTATTGCTGTCAAAAACTCTTCTTTGACAAACCAGGGTTGTGTTTTGTGCTCCTCACTCAGAGTACTGATACACCAGGGAGAAAACAAAATGGGAGTATTAACGTGCTGAAGATTAGGAATGTGAGCATGTAATTTCTCATCAGAGAAAAAAGGCTCCAAAACATGCCCAGGATTTGAACAATTTAGGTCTTTAAATACTTGGTGGTATCATCCTGTTTCTGTCACTCTTATTTGCTTCCCAGCTTGGACTTTTCTGGAACCTCAATTTCAGTCAAAAGTCTTTCAATATACGCTTTTTTCGCAAATGGTGACACTTGGATGGATGTAAGTTTGGTTTAACTGATTGTAGTAAAACGTGCCAGTGCAGGTTACCATTTTAAATAAGTGCATCCCTTAATTTTTCTGAGAGGTGGCTTTCTGATTTACTGTTATACCAACTTAAATCACCCCAACAATAACCTAGCAGCAGAAGTTAACTCTACTAAGGTGGCGAGGCTGGCTGGAGAAAGGGAAATCAGATTCAAGAAAAACCTAACTTGGTGAAAGCTCAGAAGTGCAAGCCAGCTTGCTGGGCAGGTTTCATGGCAGATACACATTGCTCCAGCTCACAGCACTGACCTGCAGCTGACTGGTAAGGCAGGACAGAAGCTCTAGCAAACGTGGCCAGCAAATGAAGTAAAGCTACTTCAAGGAAAAAGACCCAAATACAAGTGCATCCAGCAGCAAATGCCAGTTACAATTTCATATTATTCTCTATCAGTCTATTCAGCTTTACAATGAGAAGGAGAGAGTGGAAAATAAACGACAGCAGCACAACCAACTGAGGGACATAATGATCCATTTACCTTTTCTGCCTCAGTCCCCGTTTCCAGCTGCTGCTTCTGTTTGATGCAGATCTGTCCCACTTTAGCCAGGAGCTCGTGTGGGTGAATGAAGACTCGTGAGCTCAATAGGAAAGTGAAGATGTAAGTTCTCTGTGGAAGGAGAAAAAAGAAAGAAAAACAACTAGTTGAAAAACTTTAGCAAAACTAATCTGTCTTCCTTGGAAAAACTGTTCTATAAACTACAAACATAACTCTCCTTCATTTAAAATTTCTACAATTTTTCCCGTCTCCAGAGGAATGCAGGTCTTTTCTAGCTCTGTTAAAAGGAAGTGCTATAGGCTTCAAGGCTGTTAACTGTGGGGTTTTCCAATTATCAAACGATTTCCTTTTAAAATGCCAGACTCGGTGTGCCTAATTAGTCATCACTTAACAAAAGCACAAATGAAATATGTCTAATGTAGGATGTTATGCCTCTTAAACACCGCTATTTAATGCTGCTTTGTTTCTTTAAGAGTGATTGTTTTTCACTGAGCTGCAGGAAACTGCTTCGTGTGTATTCCAAACCACAGCTGTAATTTCTTCACGTATGGGGATTTTTATTCCTTTCTTCCCATAATCACCGACAAAAGTTTTCTCTTAGATTGGGGGCCTATGACAACAATTTAGTTTTAAGCTTGACTTTACTTCTTTGGGGCTTGTTTCAGAGTCTTTTGAATATGAACACTGCTAATAAATACCAACGATGATGATGTCTCATTAGAAATAGCCTCTCCCTTTGTGATTTAAAAGCTGTGATGCATTATATGGTACTCTGGATATGTATCCATTGTGTCATATTCTGGATCCTTTAATCGAAGTGAGGATGCTTTTGTCCTAGTCCTGGTCCAGTGCTTGGAGCCGGGCTTCTGTATCGGACCGTAATTGCCTGACTAATGACAGCAGCATCTCCTAAGTACTTCCATTTTTCCCTTAGGCTTTCTGACAAAACGCGGAGTTGGGAAATTATAGGGGATCTCCTTGACAAAGTATTTCAATTAACCTTTGTCATGTTTGAAATGTGCACTGTTACTTGGACTGCATTTTAGTAATGTGACTTTGCAGGATAGAGCCAAGTGCATTTAAATAGTGTGAGCATACACCACCTTGGACTGGGCAAGTAAATTGAGACAGCTAAAATCTTAGGACCAGCTGTCTAAACTACGGTATCTCTACTATCAGCTACCAAATTCTGCTCCTTGCAGTCTCTAAAACAAGCTTACAGTTAAACAAGAACGGTATCTTTATGACCCCAAAGCTTATGGGGTTTCTCTCTCTAATCACAATAAAATGTGCTATTAATGAGAAATGTTTTCACTTCTCTAGTACTCAGTGTGCCCGATAACACAAACTACCAAATATCAGGGAAAAAGGAATTTTTTTTAAACAAAATAACACTAACCAAAAGTCACAGCGTTCTGGGAGTGAGTGAAAAGTATAATAGATTAAACATCTATCTAAACATACAACTCTGTCCTGAGCTTCTGGAGGAAGTTAATGAAAGTGAAGAGTGGAGTGTGATACAGCAGAGGCATTTAAAATGCTCATTCTGATTTGAGGATCTTATTAGTGCTGGGGTTCATGTATTAAATTAGGAATAGCATTAATATTCTGTACAATCAAAACCAGAGTTCATCCATAGTCTTTGCCTTGTTGTTTATGAACGAGAGGGAAGGAGAAAGGCTGACTGGATGGGCAGTTTGGGTCAGGGTCCTCAGTGCTTCCACGGATGCCTCCAGATGGACTGTGGGGCCATCTAACAATGGAGCTCTTGGTGACTGAGCCAGGTGGGCAGGGCAGTGACAGGACACTGAGAGCAAGGCCTCCCCTCTTGATGGCATGGTGGCAAACATCTCCCACAACTGTATGTCTGGAAATCTAAGAATTTAGGCTTCTGTTTGAGATTTCATGTCTCTCCAGAATTTCAGAGTTTATTTTTACGTGAACAGTGAGGAAAACTTGAAGATCATCAATTCTATAAAAATCTATGGTAGTGTATGTGATGTGTAATGGGCACTACAATTGGGCTGAAAAGCTAACCTGATTCACAAAAGGAGACTTGGCTGTGTTATGGGACAACATATCAGATCTTCTACTCTTGTGCATATGAGAATGATTCCTAAACTGATACGTGCCCTACTCAGAATGAAAGCAACAGAAAGAATAGCAATGGGTTGTGAGATTTGTGGTGTGTGTTTAACTATGCCTAGTTATCCTCTGTTATATTTTGTAGCTATCTCGTGTGTTCATTGCTATCATTGTTGTCCCTGAACTTAAAACTGTGAGTCTGAACTATGTGGAACAGGAATTTAGCTGTTGGGTGTGTCAGCTGTCACTGGGTTGTGTGAAAATTTCTGCACTGAAGACTTTTGAAGCAGCCTTCACTCTTACTGTATTTTGCATCTGAGAGATGAGATGGGTGGGGGAGGAAAAAAAAAAGGACTTGACACTTCAATCCCTTCCCCACATTCTTGCTTTGGGAGTTGAGAGGCCTGTCTGAAAGATGTCTGTACGTGTAAGTAGAGGGAACCACAACTTAAGCCACACTGCCCTGGCAGTGACCTTTGCTCTGATAAGCTGGAATACATTCTTTTAAGCAAAGATGTAATTTTGCTTCTCACAGTAATTCTAGCGTTGGTCTCCTTGGCGGACGCTTGTGTGATGTGGCACAGCGTTTATCCAGAGTGACTCTGAGAAAGGGCCACTCTCAGCATCATCTCCCTGCTGTCACACAGCAAGGAAAGCGTGACACAGATGACCTGTGCTTTTATTTGGTTTCTTTGATGATGTTTTACAGGATGTTCATAAAAGTTTTGAACTGGCAAGATGCAGGAAGATACAGGCCATGACAGTGTGTACTTTCCATTGCAGGCTTGCTGATGTGTCTCTCTAATCAGTAATAGCTGTACTGGACCCATGCAATGTTTTTTTTTCAGACAGCATTAGACTTTTAGGTTTTAGAAACAAATTATTATTCCTTCTGGAATCCATCTGCTGTATTTTTATTCAATTTTTAAAGTCACTTCACTAGAACCAGGTTCATCACTTTGGAAAACAAAATTGTTCCATTGTGGTCAATCAAGATGTGCTGGTTTACACTATACTGGTATCGAATTGAGGGGTTTTTTGATACTTTTATTACTGACACAGACAGGGACTACAACTAAGAACCTAATTAAAAATGACNCCCCCCCCCCCCCCCATTTCCTTGCCTCTCTGCTAGTAGCCATTCCTTATCCAATAAAGAAATTTCAGACTGAACTAAGCCATGCATTTCAGCTTAGTGGTAGGTCTCAGGGGCTAGGAACACAATTCTTTTGAATAGTAAAGATACTAATGTCATATGCCTTATCTAGATCAAGGATTTATGTGATTTGCTGCATCCGCACTACTGTACACAGGCTCAATGTTGTAACAGTGTAAAAACCTATAGTCTCTCAGGCAGTCCTCTGCTCACGAAGAGGATAGTTTGGAGAAGGAAATTTAGCTCTGAAGCTAGCTGGTTTGATAAAGAACGATTAAAAAATGCTTCCATAAGCTATAAGAGTGAAAGTTTTGCTCCATTTATCCTCAAAGTGACAGGTATTTGGGAGGAGAGGCAAAAAAAAAAAAAAAAATCCTTTCTGCACTGGGAAGAACGTAAGTAGACACAAAAGGGGCTTGTGCTTTGCAAGAGAATAAGAAGCCAGATTCCTTTAGTGCCTAAAGTTGTTGCTAAGAGATGAGCTGAATTATATTTAAAAAAAAAAGACAGAGCGTGAGTGCACAAGACTAAAGAAGGAATTGTTACTCCCTGACCCAAGAATGCACTGATGACTTCTCTAAGAGGGGAGAAAAAATAAAATTTCTCTGTGTGCACTCATTGCTCTTTCTGGAACTTGGTGTTTGTGAAATATTTCCTTCAAATATTTTCTTGCTTGGGCACAAGGGTTGCAGACTGGTACATTCCATTCCTAACCTCCTGAACTCCTCTGTCTCATGAGTATGCATTTTCCTATGTGCTGAGCGAGTCCCCGCACACAAACAAGACTCAAAAGAGCAGTACGCAAATGTAGGCGCTTATCTTTCCTGTCCTCCCTTGCCTGTGCTCTGCCAACATGGCAAACACATTTTTGTTTTGCCTCTGTAACCAGCCCAGAAAGATACTCTGTGTTTGCTCTCTCCCCCACTCCCTTTCTGCCTGTCCAGAAGGTTACTGTGATCATAAGCTCGATGTGCACACAGGCGGGAATGCCTTCTGAGCCTTGTGCTCAGATGAATTCATCCGAAAACTTGGGTGAGTGCTGCAACTTACAACTGTGTCACTCTGAAACTAAGGTAACTTCTGCTCCAGTGTTACCAGCAGCTCCTCTTGGTGAGAATTAATTGACGATACCTTGCTGCCTTTCTGTGTATGAGTAGCCAGGGACATGAGACTGAGAGGTTCTGATACTTCTCTCTTGAACACACAGGACTGGCTACTCTTCTGACAGGATATCAGCCTAAATGGCTACCACTGACCCTCTGTGGCAACTCCCCTAAAACCACAAAGGAGCATGAAATGAAGTATAAACATGTAACTGAAGTGAAATAGAAAACTTGGGTTTGAAGATGACTCAAATACAGCTCCTTTTTTAAGTTCAGAGCTTACTGATCTACTCATTTTATAATTAATCCTTTCAGCTAAATCGGGTGATCTGGTTTAACTAAAGGTGGTATGTGCTGTGCTGTAGATGAGATGAATTTGGTTTAATGCTGTTGTCCATCTCTGTTGCCCTGGAGTTCCCCTTGACTGCTTCTGTTGGATGCTCAGCTGTGAGCTTGCTGTCTGCAGCTTGCAGGGTGGGGTCCATGCCTGTTCGGTTTGTAATGCGCTCCTGCGTGGGATCTGAAGGGCACAGCACCATGGAAACTAGCAGCATTCCAAAATAAGTTGTAGACCCCTTAAGTAAGACTCACTTTATGGAACCATTTTCAGAGTGGCTGTGTTACAAATAGATTTTATGTTACAAGGTACAATAAGGGACGTGGATTAGCAGCTATTTAAAAAACTTAGCTACAGTCCTGAAATCCAAGTAACAAGTAACCATATTCTAGTATCACACAAAAGACAAGGAACTGACTCCTTGGATTAGCCTAAAGCTATTCCACTGTTATACCACACCAGCTCTACCCACTGCTTTCTTCTGTGCATCTGTTCCACAATATGTATCTGGGGGCGTGGAATGGAGATTTAATGTCTAACAATGGTTATCCCTCCGAGTCTTATAAAGGATTTGGTACTGGTAGCACAACTGTATGTTAGCCACATTTAAATATAAGGTTTAGGATTACTTTTGAACTGGAATAGTAAACCATGCTGGTTTTGCTTTTTTTAATCCTACACTGATGATTGATGGCAATTCTGCTGCATATTCCCACTGGACTCTCACATGGAGAGTCCCTGTTCTGTGGATGACGATGGTGAGGATGTGTGGTTATATGTGGGAGCTTGGAGGGACTTTGAGATTTAAATGAGACCACAATAAAATGTTCTACACAAATTAGAGAAACATTCAAGTTACAGCATGGGCCACTACAGTAAACACTGCTTGACATACAAGTCAGTAGTGATTGCAGTTTCCTGCTCCCTTGTTAGTTTTTCAAAGTGCTAAGATACTTCTGTCATAGCTGCTGCATTTTCAAAGCTCAAGTAGAATATATATTATGTAGCCTCTCTGACCTTTGGCCACTTGTATCTTTTGTTAATGGGCACAAGGAGTAATTTTAAGTGATAAAGTGATACCTTAATAATATCCTAGGTTCAGATTCTTACTGCATACCCTAGAGTTATAAGTAGCATTCACTTTGAGGACTGCGCTGAGGATGGTCAACCAGTTGCAAAATCATTTTCAGGCTCGAGAACATACATTATTACAGCACTGGCCCATTAAAATGTCTTTAGAAAGAGAGTATTTTAATTAAAATCTATTTTGAGTTGTGGGGTTTTTTTTGTTTTTCTGATGGCCTAACTAGGATATGCATAGAAAATTAAGGGAAAAAATACTAGAGCTGTTTTCAGGTCTCCTTCCCTAGGTAGGAGCTGGTTAGTAGTTAATCTTGGCTGCATTAGAGCTAAAGCAGCTTAGAAGTATGAAAACTCTGTGGCTAATGCTGCTTTTAATTGCTTCTTAAGGCACCCATTTGAGTTCAAGATGGCTTTATCCTTCTAACAAGTGTTCTCATTTAGAAACAGAGACTATCCCTATTGAGCAGCATGTTTAGTGAATGAACATTGCCAGTAAAATAAATGCATCTTTAGCCTACATCTCAGTCTTGAATCAGACAGAGGTAGAATTTCATGAGAAAGTACCAATCCAGATACTAATGCAGTAAAACCATGGGAATTAAAAACATTTCAGTGGCTACTTACATCTGGGTAATAGTCCATGGTGGGCACCAGGCGCTCTATCAAGGCCTCCAATGATCCAGAAACAAGGTTCCCATCCTGATAAACAGGGTCCACACATCTCTCTCCCATGTCTGGCTGCACTTGCCCACTACAACTGGAACCAAGCATGCTGGAAAATATTGGCGTCTGGGGCATAGTTTCCTGCAGAAGCGGCAAAGAAAGGGAGAGAGGGTTAAGCTTTCTTCCAGGATGTCTTATGTGTGGGTTTTACAGAGGCATACATTAAACACAATTACATATTTGACTGAAGGCAGCCTCAGCATTCAAGCAGAGTTCTGAATCCAAGCAGTCACACATCTGCAAGCTGGCTTCGGCATTTGAAATGCACTTTAAACTACGTCTCTAAGGCTGTAGATGCACGAGCTGTAAGAATTTTCCTCACTGCACTTGATTTCTTCCTTCTCCACAGTTTTTCTGGTTCTTTATGCATTAAACTAGACAGAGATGAAAATACAGAATGCTTTCTGAATTTCCAAGATACTGAAGCGGTTCCTTACTGAACAAACAAACAAACAAAGCCTTAATGTTCCCATTTTAACTCATTTTGAAGTCAGATCTTTGGCCAAAATACTTCACTTGTGGTGATAAATCCCTCACCACTTCTGTGGCTAGATGTAATCCAGGTCTCAGCAGAAGTGCATCTTCTGCACATAGATATCACTGGAAACAGCAGGGGATATCCTGCCTGAACAAAATTGCCTTTTTTTTTTTTTAACATGTACGTGAAACCAGGAACTGGGTGGACCTGTGACATATACTGCAATATACAACTCTAAACAGTCTCTTTGGAGATCTTTGCTTGGGATACAAACCTGTTGTCGCAACACAAAAACCACGAGAAGGTTTGGGGTTTGCACCTCCCTTCCCTTGGCCACAGCTATATCGCTGTACCACAGACTTGGAGTAAACTGTAGGGGGGTTTTGTTTGTTTTAAATTGGCTGCAGCTTAAATCTAAGCAGAAGGCTAAACAAAACATCCTGCTGCTGTATGTAAAGGTTGAAAATGCTATTCAGCATCAAAACAGTTCCCCCTGGCTGCTGAAATAGTCAAGACTGTTTAGGAGATCAAGTGCAAAGAAGGCAGCGTTAACTCTTGAGCTGCTGCCTTGCTGTCTCTGAAAGAGACAAGATATTGACACAGATGAAAAGCACTTATGTAGATGAAAAGGATTAAGCCATTATCGGTACCTTTAACCTGACAGCTGTTTCTAACTGCGCTCATTTCTCGCACTTAAGTCTTCTTCTGAGCAATTTTTTAATGCGAGGCACATTTTTCCTCTCAAACTCTCTGAAGTCAATCATTCATGTTTACAACTGGAATACAGAACATTTTTCTCTTCTTAAGCTCTGATAAATGCTAGGTGCATTGTGAGGAAAAAATACCAGTATTAACAGAACTTGTTTATCAAAGTGACAGATTTACTTATGTGTGAAGCTGATAAGTAGGACCGTTTTGTGGCTTTTACCAAAAGACCACTGCGTACATACATACATACACGATAGAGCTGGAAGGGAAGTGTAATTCCCTGTAAGTTAAAATATAGCAGCTGTTTAATAGCAACCAGGGAGACCACAATGAGGAGTGGAGTTCAGTTTCAGAAGTTCAGGACATAGAGTCAAATAAAATAGAAAATGCAGGACCTAACGTCATATCAAAAGAAATGAAAAATGACAGTTCTGCATTGAGCTTACTCAGTATTTCACAGATTTATCTGTTAGGCCCGAGCTTTGCAGTACACAGCACTGAGAAACGGCTGAAGCACACGCTGAAGCTAACGGCTTTGCTATCTGTACTATGTAACCCGCCAGTAATTTGCTTTTTTCCCTTTTAAGGTCCATAGCAATACAGCCCCAAGCTGCTTCTCAGGATGGTCTGGCTGTGATGAGCACTTCTGGCTAACAATGTGAAGTTGCACAGGGCTTTTAAGGGAAGCTAACCATCAAACAAATCCCCACTGAAACGATGCTTTAGCGGGAAACGTACCCCCGCTTTTGCTATCAAGCCTTTTAAACTCCTTTAAGGCTTTCATTGTTGCATCAGTTTTGTTTTTAAAGACCCCTCTGGGGCGCAGCCCGTACCGCTCCCCGCCGCCCTGGCTCTCCCAGCGGGGCTGGCTGCCGCCCCCCGCGCCCGCATCCTGCGGTGCCACCCCGCTCCCGGGACCACCGCGGGGCGCGCTCGGTCGGGTGTCCCCGCGGGAGGG